>CABHPQ010162953.1:0-29583 GCA_902168405.1 Peromyscus aztecus | reverse complement strand
TGTGTGTGTGTGTGTGTGTGTGTGTGTGTGTGTGTGTGTGTGTGTGTTGCAGAATGCAGCTGCTGCCTGAATGAATTCGTGGGGCACAGAAAAGGCATGACCTGGGCCAAAAGATGCCGAGCTTGTCCCAGCAGAGGCTTGAAGTTGACCTCTCTCTCTAGCAACACCACCTTAGCTTCCTAGACTAGATCTAGTCCCTGGTGTCCCCCTTAAAATACCTTGAACGTGACACATTTCTGGTGGTTCCAAGAAACCAATGTTATCTGAGAAGGAAGTTCCCCACGACAGCCGTTGGGAATTATCAAAATCCACCAGGAGACTCTGACCTGGATTCTACTTAGGCTGTTCCGCCAGGTGACCACGTACCTTCTGCTTTCTAGGCACGGGAAACCTACTTCCTGGTCTCTCGGGGATCCAGTGGGGCCAGGCAGCTAGCTTTGACCAACAGATTGTGGGAAACTTGTGAGCCACTAAGATATGCATCACTTTTGGGTTATAGTATCACCTACTTGAGGGAGACCCTCCATTACACCTGCATCCATATCCTGGGGTGGAGTTGGTAGCAGCTGAGTCTAGATGTTGCTGTGAAGGCAACTTGTAGGCTAAAATCAACTAATTTTTAAAAATTAACTGATGTTTAATCTCCTTTAGAAAGATGACTTCAAGAATGTATTTTGCAAATACAGTGGCACTCACATGGTCAGTCCAAGATCTTAAGAACAATCTAGGTTTCCTTGTTAAGAGCCAGAAGGTAGAAGGGAGCAGCGTCAAAACTAAACTGGTTTTCAAACTCTCAAAGACACAAAACACAGCATGCATATTTTACTTCTCAGGGTGGATGCCCTCCTGGTTTTACCAGCAGAGGCCAGTCTCTTGCTACCCAGCCCACATGTGACAGGCAGCTGAGAATGTCACCTCTGGAGAGGAGTTTGGACCATTGCTGTGGTATTCCTAGGTTCCAGAAGGGGAGGGGTCTGAAGGTTCTTGGAAACTGAACAACAGGACCTGAAAATTAGGGCTGGGGATGTCCTGAAGGGGGCTTGCTTCACCTCAAACACGGGAGACATACAGGGTGCTTAGGAATCCTGGCCAATACACTGGGACCCAGAGTCTGATTTCATACGGAAATGTCTTAAGCAGCTCCAGGATATGGGAAAACCAAGAAGACGGCTAAACCCACTGTGAAACAACCTTAGCCCAGCAGCAAGGCTAGATCACGCTGGAATATTTTTTTGGATAGTGCATTTGATAATATGCAATTATAAGGCATCTGACCTTTCAATTTTATTTTACTTCAAATCATGGGCTACTAGAATATTCTTCCTTAGTTTTGTGGCTGGCTTGAATTTCAGCTGGAGAGCACTGATTTATAAAGGTGGAGTCTGATCCTGGCTACTCATTGCCCAGCTACTGGCCATTGACTCAAATCTTTTATAAGAGAATAGCTGGAAATGTCGTCCATATCCACTAGCAGGTTGGCATCCTCCTTTTCTCCCCAGTTTTTTTCAAGAAACGAGTCCTTCCCAGATGGCTGAACAGGTTGCAAACTCCGTGAGAACGGCACCGCCCAGGGACAGGGTGCCGCTCAGACCAGAGACTGCAGGTTTGTTTATTTTTCACTGTCGTATCCTGGCACATGGCAGGAAGGAGTCTCGTTCCGATAAGATGGGCACATCACAATGAGCCTCTAACAGGAGGGACCACGGCGTATGGATGAGGGAGACGCCACTTTCTGATTGACACACAAACTGTAGCGGGATTGTTGGCCCTGACAGACCCTCGAGGCGTGCCTGCTTCTACTCTAAGGAGCTGCCCTCTTGGTTTGGCCTTTTTCCCTTGTGGGAGCCCACAAAAGCTTCCTAGTGAGACCCGAGCTTCCTTTACACAGCAGGGCTGCATTAGTGGATGGCTTGACCACGTGCATGGTCACCAGGTGTCTGGGAAGGTCTGCACTTGGCTGTGCTGGGGGGGAGGTCTTTTGCTCCACCCCTTGGCATTCCTTTAAAAAGCCCTTTAGTAGAGACAGAAGGGGCTGGTGGAATTTAACCCAGGCCCTCCTGAGGCTATCCTGTGTTTCTATCTGTCTCCCTCCTCTATATTTCTATCTAAATCTCTAATCCCTCACTCCTCAAGAGCCCATGGGGTAAATAAATGTGGGAGCTGGCCCCCCACAATCCCCGCCAGAGGCCTGGCACATACAATATAAGGGCTTCAATGAACATGCTGAAGCCTCACTTGTCCAAAAATCATCGGCAACTATGTGAGCCAGTAACCAGCCAGCTCCAGGCTCAGGGTTGGCCCAGGATGGCCCCACTTACCTTTTCATTTTTCTTGTCGTCTGGCTTGTACCCTGTGTTGATGGGGCTGGGAATGGACAGGCCACCGATGGGCGGCCCCCCAACCTCCCCGCTGAGGTTGGCGGCACTGACGTTGGGAGGCGTGATGGCCGACGCTGCGGACGTGAAGGGGACGGCTGTCCGGGGACACATCTGTGTCGGGGGCTGCTGGCTGTGCTGTGGGGACACCACAGAGCGGGGTCGGAGGCTGGTGGTGGGCAGGCGGGATGGAGAAGTCTGAGTGCGCAGGGGCGACACGGTGGCCGTCGGTCGGTCCAGGGCCTGGGCTGAGGGATGGGTAGCTGGAGAGATGGTGGATTGAAAGGTTAGTGTGCACTTACTTGGCCATGGGACTGCAGCGCAGGCTCCTCTCAGGCTTGACCTTTGACCTCTGAGGGTTCTGAATACTCCAGACTTGGCTACCGTTGCTGGAGGAGAAACTGAGGCCAAACAACCCTGAAATTGCACTCTTTACTCTGGCTCAGCATAGTCCTTATCCCAGGTGCCCCAGGGCACGCCAGGCCATATTAATCCAGCGTTTTCTTACATTTTTTTTTTTTTATCATACTTACTGTAACTATTTCTTACCACTGAAAACTGGTCCTATTCCTCCAGACATAGGAGAAAAATACACAATGCAAACAGTATCCTCAGGCTCCAAATATGCCGCAACTATAAAATACACTTGGAAATCTCAGAGGTGTGTCTGCAGGTGGGAGGCCTCTCCACACCGCACTCCAGGCCTTCGGCTGTAAGCTGGCCCTTCCTCTGACATCCTCCAGGTTCACTCAGGCCATGGTGTCTTAAAGCTACAGGTGATCCTGTATCTACAAGGCCATATGGAAAAAGGCCCGAGGTATGGGTTTCTTTAAAGTAATTATTTGTGGTTACAGAGGGGTTGGGAACCTAGCATTTGGACATCCCGTGTTGTGAGGGAAAGGCCCAGTGATTATTCAGATGAAGCCATTGGGGGTCGTTCATGCAACTCTTGACTAGGACTGTGGGCTCCTCTGCGTTGCCTACTGCCTGAACCCTCCTTTACCCCAACCTACCAGTCCTTGGGGGGAAGTGACAGCAGCCAGCCAAAAGCCATTACCCTGGAGCCTCAGAAACTGTTGTCTCTAGCGCTGCTCAGGGCTCCCCATGCAGCCTCCTGCTCTGCCTTCTAGAAAGAGCCATGCAATCAATGAAGATGCACAGTGTGGCCACCACCTGAAATCTTGAATCGCCTCCTCCTATAGGTACTTAGCACCGCTGAACAGTCTATATCGTTCATTCATTTATCATATACCAATTGTTCCTAGTCTCTCTCCCACTACGCCGTCAGCTGAGCTCTGGGAGTCTGGGGACAATGGCTGTTCAATTCACTAACAGAATGCATTCCACATCCCTGGAATGGTGCCAGGCATGTGGAAGATACTTAATATAGTTTATAATGAATGAGTGATTACTTGAGAAGGGAGAGCTCCCAGCTGAAGCATCACTAATCATTTCACAGAAATTAATCATTAGAGAAGAAAAAAAAGTGTCCAACGATGCAAGCACAGCCCATTGCACAGGCTGCCTAGGTTCCGACTCGCCAGCGATCCCATTAGCAATGTCAAAGCAGCTACCCATTCTTTGAAGAGTAAGCAGCAGTAAGGGCTGGTAGAGAGCACACGTTCTCTAGGCTGGTTTGGTCTTTGGTTTGCACTTTGATGGTGCCATGGGCTTCTAACACTGGTTCCCCCCCAGCCCCCCTCAGCTCTCTGATCTGTCCCCAGTACCTGGAATCACCCTGGAACTCATCCAGTTCTGGAATATTCTCTGTGACTATGCTTTTGATGCTTCTGTCTCCAGTTGCTCTATTTTCTGTCAAGAAAGCCCCATCATGAGCAGTGTGAGCACCCCAATCCACCCTCTAGCAGAGGCTGCTCTTTCAACCCGTTCATTTCTGCCCTGTTTTCCTGGCACATCCCTTTGTACGGCTACAATGTGAAATACACACACTCCGCAGTCTAGGCTGCCTACACTGTTTGATTTCCCCAAATTTGAAATGGGATGTCTTTCCCATCCTGCTCTTTCTGATTCATAGACATTTCATTTCTGACAGCTCCTGCTTTTTCTTTCTCTCTTTTGTGGATTTTATTCCTTGCTTTGGAAGACGGTCCCCTGTCCCCTGTATGTCTATCTCTGTCTGATTTCTTCATTTCTTGGGTACCTTTTCCATGCACTTTCCCTCCCGTGCTTTGAAATCTCAGTGACCCAATTCACACCCATCTATTGCTCAGGACCTGGCCCTCCCTGGGTCTTCCAGTTAGTTGGTGGCCCTTCTTTATGTAGCACTATCTTCCAAATTGAAACATTTCTCTCCCTGGGGGATACAGGGAAGCTTGTTTTTGTATTATTTTATTCACTCAAGAAGTAAACAAGACCTTCAAGTCTCAGAACACTGACCCTTAAAAGGCTCATAAGGCCCAGCCAGTAGGTTAGAAGAGACTCGGGTGGATTGACTGACTGATCTGTCTACAACTTGGGCATGGAGCTGTAAGCCTCCAGAGCTCCCGAGTCCTCCACCCACGCTCAGGTAGGCTTTTTGTGATGTAACTGCTATGGAGTCATAATGTGTCCCTGTAAGTAACCCCTTGCCCATGTTTTGTTAAGTATGCCCAGTGAGTTAATTTGTTTGCCAGGTTTAACTTGGGACCGCTGGTCTGCCATTGGTGTTTGGAATTTAGGGTTGGAGAGAAGAGGCAGGGAGTTCAAGAGAAGGCACTGGATCCAACTGTCCTTCAGTTAGGAGGTAACTAATACTGCAGGAGGTGGGGCAACGTGGTGGCACATGCCTTTAGTCCCAGCACGTGGGAGGCAGAGGCAGACTGAGCTCTGTGAGCCAGAGACCAGCCTGGTCTACATAGGGAGTTCCAGGCCTGCCAGGGCTACATAGTGAGACCCTCTCTCAATAAAACAAAACATCCCCAGCAAACCAACAAACCAACAAACCCTGCAGGAAGAAGGCAGAGTAGGACGGGCAGGTCTGAAATAGTTCCTCTGAGGGAAAGCATAGTCTGTTCTTTTACCGAGCAGGGAGGGACAAAGTGTGGTGGCCAGAGAGAATGGACTGGTCCCAGGTCAGTTGACATCATCTAAGAGACTCACGAAGAAATAATCAAATCTGTGAATGTTCAATCCAGATGCTTTTTTCCCTTCAAGATTTTTGATCCACTACTAGTTGGATCCACAGCTCTGGAGGGTGGACCATATATATGTATAGAATACATTTTTTTTTGTATACTGATTTTGTATCTTGCAATGCTGAATTCATTTTTTTTTTTTTTTTTTTTTTTTTTGTTTTCTTAGACAGGGTTTCTCTGTGTAGCTTTGCGCCTCTCCTGGAGCTCACTTGGTAGCCCAGGCTGGCCTCGAACTCACAGAGATCCACCTGGCTCTGCCTCCCGAGTGCTGGGAGTATACGCGTGCGGTATCTTCGCATGCCCTGAATTCATTTTTTAAGTTGTAGGGGTGTGTATGTGTGTATGCCTTGGGGTTTTCCATATCTAAAATCCTAATGTCCACAACTAGGAAGTTTCACGCCCCCCCACACCTGTGTACCTTCCCTCTTCCCACAGAGAAAGCCTCCCATCTTTTACCACCAAGTGGGAGGGCATCTGTGTGTTCTCACAGGGGGCTTTCATCACCCAGAAGTTCACTGCCATTGCTCATTTTCTAAAGTTCCTTAAATAAGGAGTAGATCCTGGGTTCTGGAGAATACTTTTTTTTTTTGCGATAATCACATTATTTTGGTCATGAACAAGATGAAGTACGTAAGTTGTTTAATGTTAATCCAGCCTTGGACTCCTGGGATAACCCCACATGGGGAGTTACTTCCCTTCTCAATGGCTGCCCAATTAGATATGGTCTGTGATTTTTATTGTCTTATGAATTTTTTAATTAAAGTAATGCTGGCTTTATGGAAAAGGACAGGAAGTATTCTCCCCCCCCCCTTTTTTTTTCAATTTTCTAGGCAAGTCCAGAAAGTTGTTTTATTACTGTCCCATTGTTTTAAATTTAAATGTTACAATTTCTCCTTTGATTGTTTTATATAATTTACCAGTGAAGTCACATATCCCTAGAACTTTGTTCGTGGGTGTTTTAAAACTAGAAGCTCAGTTTCTTTTACAGATATAGGCCTATTCAAGTTATTTCTTGTTAATATGTCTGACGATTTTGTCTTTAAAGGATTATTTGAATATGTCATATGTCCATTTCATCTATCGAGAGAACTTATTCACACGAAGATTTTACAATAATTTCTTATTATCTGGTAGACTCTAAAATGATACCATTTTTGTTATTTCTGGTGATGTTGACTTTGATATTTGTCCCTTTTTACTTAGTGCAGGTGGCTAGAGGTTTATTAATTTGATGACTGACCTTCTCAAAGGACCCCCTTTTAGCTCAGTTTTACTATCACTGTTCTGTCTCCCTCCCTCTTGGTCCATCACTCCATTTAGCCTAGAGGCTATTAACTTGATAAGCTTCTTTGCTTCCTACCATGGATATCCCATGCCGTAAATTCCCTCTCCAAGATTGCCTTGGCTGCAACCCACACATTTTGATATGTTGTGTTCCTTTTTATTCATCTCAAAATGTTTCCTACTTTTTATTTCTTCCTTGATCCACTGATTATTTTGAAGTTTATTATTATGTTTTTAAACAATTATTTGTGATACCGATTTCCAATTCAACTCCACCGTGGTTGGGGATGTAATCTGTGTGACCCAAGTCCCTTTACACGTACTGGGATTTTACATATCATGGCCCAGGACTATAGGTTAACATGGGAATGTTATGTGTGCACTTGAAAATAATGTGTATTTTGATGTTGATGGGTAGGGTATTCCCTAACTGCTAATTAAATTAAGTGGTTTTGGCTGTACTCATGCTCTATACTATTACCAATAGTTGATACAATTTTGAGAGAGACGGCAATCTTACCTTTAAGGATTTCTCCATGCCTGTCAGCAGCTTCATCCATTGTTGCTCACGCATTTTTGAAGCTTTATAATTTGGCTCATTAATACTTAGAATTGTTATGCCGTCCTAATGAGCTCAGTCTTTGCCCCCTTATGTAGCTGTCATTACCCCAGTGACTCGTGGCTATCCATTCTCCTGCCTGACATTAGTAGATCAATTTTCTTTTGATTAATATTAGCGTGGCACACTCCATCCTCATTACTGACAGAATCTATATTTGCATATCGTCCCACTAGCTACAATCGACGTATAACTTCCAAATCAATGCCTTTGGTCTTCTCCCGGCCATTTTGAAATGTGAAGCCTAGCAAAAATATTTAGGCTGCCTGTCATGCATTTTCCTTGGAGTTTGAATGAGGTGACGCTGCACTTTTGTCTTAGCTCTCAAACGGAGGTGACAGGAGGAGGGAGCCATGATGGACAGAGGGATTGGAATCTCACCTCTGGCAACTGAGGGTGGGGCTTCCTCAGGCCAGTCACCTCGCACTTCTGAACCTCATTTCCTCCTCTATAAAATAAGGAGCATGGCGGCAATGATGGTGAGACTGTTCTCTATGTGAGACTGGTATCCACACACGCATACCGGTGTACACAGGCACTGTTTCATCCATGAGATACAGTAGCACAGCTGCAGTTATGCAGTGTCCGGGCTGCAAGTGCCAGGAACACGTGGCTTCTGTCCTCTCTCTTAAGTCCTGACCGTGGCACTTTAAAGTAGGAAAGCGCGTCTCTTGTTCATAGCACAAGTTGGTATTGTTTTTGTTTGCTTGCTTCTAATAAAACCTGAGAACACAATCCCAGCTCCATAGGGGTCTAGTTAGACCATTTACTTGGAATGTCATGGTCTGTATGATGAAGTCTATCACTGTACTGCACCTATCCCCTCTTACCTATGTGTTCTTTATTTCCTTCTGCTGTTTCTGTCTTGCTTTGGGACTAACGGAATGTTTCTACAATATGATTTGTCTCCTTCACTGCGACGTTCTGCGTCTATGTGGGATGGCATCTTTCTCTTACCAGACATTGTACAGCTCTACCAACCCAGCAGAAGAGCAGACAGCAAGAGACGGCACTTCCCTTTCTCCCCCGACTTCTGTCTTCTTGTCATTATAGATTTTAATTTTATATGAGTTTAAATCCCATAACCAACATTGCCCTGATTGTGTTTAAACTGTCCACTGTATTTTAAAGGTATTTAAATAAGAAAAAAATCCTTGTGCTTTTATTTATGTAATTACCATTTTTAGTGCTTTTCATGACTTTGCAATGTGGATCTGCATCCTTTTCAACTTCTGTTAAACTTTAAACAATTCTAATAGTGTAGCTCTATTTCTGACCATATCTGTAAGTTTCACTGTCTGAATGATTTTTTTACTTTGTTTTCACATTTTAAAAGATCGTTTTTTGCTCGGTATAGAACCAAAGATTGATAAACACACTTCCTCCTGGTTTTCACTGCCTCCTCACTTGGTTTCTTTCTTCTTTTCTTTTTTTCTTTTTTTTTTTTTTTTGGTTTTTCGAGACAGGGTTTCTCTGTGTAGCTTTGCGTCTTTCCTGGAACTCACTCTGTAGACCAGGCTGGCCTCGAACTCACAGAGATCCGCCTGGCTCTGCCGCCCGAGTGCTGGGATTAAAGGCGTGCGCCACCACCGCCCGGCTTCACTTGGTTTCTTTACCCAATACCTACATCATTCCTACCTTTATTGCTACTAACATATTATTTCTCTGGCTGCTTTTAAGATTTCATTTATCATTGATTTTGAACAATTTGATTATGATTTGCCTTTCTGCAGTTTTTTATAGGCTTCTTCTATTTTAGAGTCCACTAACTGCTTTAAGGTATGAATTTATAATTTTCACCAAACTTAGAGCAACTTTGGTCATTATTCCTTCAAGTTACATTTCTCTCCTGCCTGTTTGTCCTTTGACAGTTCAAATTATACACATATTGGGTCATTTAAAGTGGTCCCACTGTTCACTGACACTCTGTTAACTTTTATAATTTTATTTCTTTTGAGGATTTCGTGGAAGAGTACTGTAGCTACATAATTTCTCCTTCAACTCATGCTCCATCTCAAATTAATCACTATTTCTAATTATCAGAGAGAGAGAGAGAGACAGAGACAGAGACAGAGAGACAGAGACAGAGAGACAGTGAGAGAGAGAGAAAGAGAGAAAGAGAGAGAGAGAGAGAGAGAGAGAGAGAGAGAGAGAGAGAGCGAGCGCGAGCGCTGAGTCCATTTAGTGGCTGACCAAATGGGATCAGATAACCTACCAGGGTCCTTATCCCTGGAGATTTCTCCCTCAGCAGCCATTTATTGCCAGTAATTCTTCATCGAGGGGCGGGGCCTCGTCAGCTGGTGCTGTCACTGTGTATGTTTTTAGGCAATCGTTTAGACAATCATATTGCTGCGATTTCACAGCTGCAGCCTCTCTATCCAGCAGCAGACACCCCGGTCCTCTGGCTATAAGACTCTTTCCACCCCTTCTTCAACGATGTTCTTTGATCCTGAGGTATAGGAGCTGTGTCCCAGATGTAATAATTGGGTTAGGCACCCACAGCCACTTATTCTCTATATTTTAATCAGTTGCAGGTATCTGTAATGGTTTCCGTCTGCTATAAAGAGAAGCTTCTTTGATGATGGGTGAGATCTGTACTTACATGTGGGTATACAGATAAGTACTTAGATTGAGTAAGAAATTATACTGGCTTAGGAAATGGTGGTAGTAGGTTCTCCTCTAAGACCCACGACCGGGCTGGAGAGATGGCTCAGAGGATAAGAGCACTGACTGCTCTTCCAAAGGTCCTGAGTTCAATTCCCAGCAACCACATGGTGGCTCACAACCATCTGTAATGAGATCTGGTGCCCTCTTCTGGCCTGCAGTCATACATGCTGTATACATAATAAATAAATGAATCTTTAAAAAAAAAAAAAAAAAGACCCACGACCTCATTAGCTGCTGGCTAGGTTTACAGTACTAGGCATGGATTCCCTCCTATTGAGCAAGCCCTAAGTCCAATTAGATGGCTGTTGGTTACTCCCAGGCTGTAAGTGCCACTATTGCATCCTTGGGAACATCTTGTTGTGATGGTTCATAGGATGTATAGCTAGGAAGGACTACTGATTGATTTTCTCTCTTGGCAGCTTGCATAGCACCTTTACATACTATGACAGCTAGTTCTCGGGGATGAGGCTTCCAGGCCAGCTCAAGGTCGGATCCTCCGAGTCCTGTGTCTGGCGTATGTGGTGTCTTTAGCCACAAGGTCTTATCTTCAAGTTCTGCGAGGCAGCCAAGGGCAAGGGCAATGGCTTATGCAGTTTTGGGAGTTTCTTGAACTCTTCTGACCAGCAACCTAAAGGGAGGTTTTCCACACCTGGTACTGGGAATTTTGTTAGATAGTCTATTGTTCATTATCCCTTCAAGTGGCATAACTTCACCTTATATACACATATATAGGTATATATATATATATGTGTGTGTATGTATATCTCTATATATCTATTTGTATTATGTATGTATTTTGAAGTAAGCTTATAAAGTGGTTTCCCCATGGCTTTTTCAAACATTCTTACTGTGATTTCTTCCTCTTTCCTTCCTTCTTCCCAGTGAGCACCCCACTGTTGTTTTTCCATTCCCCTTTCATAGCACCCGTGTCCTGCTAACCCCTCCCTAGAGCTCCCCACCTCACCACGGTCCCTCCAGGTGATGTACTCACATCTAAGGATTTGGAACCACAGACCACGGATGAGGAAGAACGTGCAGTGTATCTTTCCAGGGCTGGGTTACCTCAACTCAACATAATATTTTCTAGTTCCAGCCATTCACCTCTAGATGTCATGATTTCATTTTATAGAATTCCATTGTATACATGTACCACATTTTCTTTATCCATTCACCAGCTTAGGACATTTGGGTTGATTCCATTTCCTAGCTATTGTGGGAAAAACAGCAATGAAGATGGCTGAGCAAGTATCTGTGAAGTAGGATGATGGTAAGAAGTCCTTTGGGCACATGCCAACGAGTGGGATAGCTGGGACAGATGGGAAATTGGCTTTTAGCTTTTGGAGACTTCTTCACGCTCATTGCCAGAGTGCCTGGACTGGTTTTCAGCCCCACCAACAGTGAATGAGTATCCCGCTTTCCCACACCCTCTCCAGCACTGGTTATTGGTTGTTTTCTTGATCTCAGTTTTAATTTGCACTTCCTTATTTGCTATGTTTTTTGAATACATCTAAGGTACAGCTTAGGCATTTTTATTTCTTCTTCTGAGAATTCTCTGTTCAGATCCATAGCCCGTTTTTTAAAAAATATGGTTTTTTGTATATTCTGGGGCATGAACCGTCTATCAGATGTATTGCTGGCAATGATTCTCTCCCACTCTGGGGGCTTCCACTGGATTGTTTTCTTTGCAGAGTTTAAAAATCTCTTTTATCTGTTTCATTTTTTTTGTAGTTTCTATAGCAACACCTTCAGTTCATTAATGTTTTTTGTTGAGCACTGTCTAATTCCATTGCACTGTTTTTATTCTAGAAGTTTAATTTTTCTTTTCAACATCACTTTCCATTCTGGGCTTTATGAATGTATAGAATGTAGCTCTCTGTTTCAATGTCTTCAAACTCCCAATTTTCAAACGCCTGGTTGATTACCAATTGACTGGTTGTGGGCTGTATCCTCTGGCCTGTTTGTACAGCTAGTGATTGGATTTTTTTTTTTTGCATAACCAACATGTTGATTTCTATGTTTTTAAAGAGCTAGGTATTTCTGTATACCAATAAATATCCCTGAGTTTTGTCTTGTTGTGAGTTTAAATGAATTGGAAGCAGTCTGAGCCTTCTGATCCTTGCTTTTCCTGTGTCTTGAAACTGGGGCTGTGCTCAGTTCCCATAGAGGTTCCCATTGGTCTCGCAAATGTGTGGAGGGTTATCCCCCCCCCCCCCCCGTCTGACTGGGAAAGCAGGCACTTGGGCGCTATGTCCGGTATGTGCGTATTCCAGGGACCATTTGTGCCAATCCTTTCTTCCCTTCTTTTCTTGGCATCGGGTAATGTGTTCAGATGCATAAGCGCATTACTCCCTAGCAGCACACAGGGCTTTCTCTGTGCGGCTCTCTCCTCAGGTCCTCCAGTCTGTAACTGCAGTCACTGTTGCCATGCCCTGGGAGGCTCCACCTGACGGCTCTCCTGGGCCCAGGTCACTGCCCTCGTGGGCCACTCTCCTTGGTTGTCTCACGCCTCGTGTCTCAAAAGCTGCTGCCATATCTGTCTGTCTGATTTGTTTGGTAGCTTTGAGTGGGAGGGTAAATCTAATCCTTATTACTTCAGCTTACTCCTTCCAGTCTGCATCTGCTATCTAAACCCTTGAATATCCTTCCCCTCCAGATAAAAACCCAGACTCCTAGATGCCGCCTGAAAGCACTTCGAGACGTGTCTGCTCGCCTTTCTGCCCGCTACAGCCTTTCTTGGTTCTCACATGAACCTTTCTCACTTTCCAAATGCCCCGGGTCTCTGCCTGCTTCGGGGCTCTTAACATGCCTTCTCTCTGTCTAAGCCGCGCTCTCCATCTACCCTTCTCCACTGAGTTCCACCAGCCCTTCAGATTTCGTTTGTCTCTGCAGAGGAACTGCCCATCCACAGTGGACTGCTCCTCCCACACCTCGGGCCCACAACACACAGAATGAAATTACCCTGCGGAGGAGGAGCTGTTTTCTTCTTCACAGCCATGCCTTTGTCCTGCCTGATCCTCCTGCTGAACACTCTTCCCACCCTGTCGGCCTACACTGCACCTACCTGCCTTCAAAGGGGATTAGGACCTGGTGAAAACTTTGCCTGACCTTTCCCCACCCCCTCTCTCCTTTCCTCTGGGTTTGAATGGATGCATCATTTCTCTTTGTGTTTCCTTGACATCTCACCCACGCCTCCATCATGGCACTTTCAAACTACTGTAGGAACTTGTTTCCTGCCCCATCTTCTGACTGGGCGGTAGTAGGGTCTGTGTGGTCTCCTCTGTCTTCCTCCAATCCCCGTGGAGGGAGCCCTGTGTCTACACTTCGTCTTTTCCCAGGTGCTGAGTTTTGTTTGTTTGCTTTTTGTAATTTGTTCTTGAGGAACAGTAGTCTGCATGGGGCTCGGACCCCTGAAAAGTGCTAACACGAACATGTGCTAAAGAACGTGAGCACTGTGCAGGGGGTTCCCTGCCTTTGCAGAAGGGAGGTACATTAAGAATTGTAAGGGAGGTTCGGTCATATTGAATGCTATGGCCAATGCAATTAAACCTTTGTCAACCTGCCTGCCTTGGGCTCCGGATGAGAACATTGTTGAAACGCCTCCCAACTCAGGGCTAGGAGCTGCTGAAATGGGCAATTACTGCCGAGAACAATCCATTACTTGTACTGTCAACAGTGTTTCTCTCCCTCTAAATGCAGAACGAAGTGGGAAATGCTGTGGGAACCTCGTGGCATTTAATGTACTGATATGCCTTGGTAGGGGCCATTCTTTAACCTGGCCGCGACAGCCACACAATGGCACAGGGACAAGCATGAGGTTAGAGCACTGGGGGAGCCACTTAGCCATCCCATGTCTCACTCTCCTCCCATGTAAAATTAAACCGATAGAAGAGAATGCTTGTCACACCATCGCGGTTGCTATTGTGATGGACCGTGCACAATGTTGCGCTGCCCCGAGCCAAACCAATTCCTTTTGATACTGCTTGTCATTGCATGCAGGAGTAATGACTGGCAGGGCTTCATTTTCCTTTTGAATTGGGAAAGCTTCTAGTGAGGCTCGGTGTGGAGAGGCCATTATTCTGGCTACTTGGTGCAGATAACCCATGACTGCTGTGCCAACAGGGCCGCTCGGCTTAGACACACTTCTGGCATGCCGGCTGGGCTGAATGGATGGTGAGATATTTGTAACCAGAAGAATGGTAGCACCTTCTAGTTGAGCGTTTTCGAGTTCAACATCTTGGAATGCTGCTGATCAGTCTGGAAACTCAGCTGAAAATCATTAGCGAGACACAACAGCTGTACCTCGAACTTGAGGGTACCAAGGGCCAGCAGCCTAACGCCTTACACATTATTAGTGTAAGCATGGCTGGTTGGAGGGATAGGGAAGGGGATGAGGGATCTGGGAGAAGGTGAGATGGCTGCAGAGCACTTGTGATGTACACGGCGATGCTTTCAGGTCGCCACAGGCTAAGGCTGCAAAATATAGGCTGGAATTTTGGCTAATATAAGCAAACACAGATATTTGTGAAAGACATGTGGATAGTTAGAGGTTTCTCTGGGTCACTGGAGGTGGGCTTAGAGGCTTCCCAACAGAGTGATGCCTAGAAAACCTTTCTTGGTGCCAGCTCTGATTCTTTTAGACATGGATATTGTGGTGATTTGAAAGAAAATGGCCCCACAGGGAGTGGCACTATTAAGAGGTGTGGCTTTGTTGGAGGAAGTATGTCACTGTGGAGGTGGGCTTTGAGGTCTCATATATGCTCAAGCCACACCCAGTATCTCAGTTCACTTCCTGTTGCCTACCAATCAAGATATAGAACTCTCAGCTCCAGCACCCTGTCTGCCTGCACGCCACTATGTCCCACCGTGATGATAATGGACTAACCCTCTGAAAATGTTTTCCTTTATAAGAGTTGCTGTGGTCATGGTATCTCTTCACAGCCATAGAAAGCCTAACTAAAACAGACACCATCATAAAATTCATAAGAACTTCACTCTGGACTCGCTGATGATGTTGGCTAGCAGGTATCCGAGTCCATCCTTTCTCACTGATGGTGTTAGACATGGGGCACCAGAGTCCACCCTGCACTCACTGAGGGCAATAGGCACCACCGATGATGCACCAGAGTTCTGTCCAGTTGTCCCTTAAAAACTGAATATTTCAATCATTCCTTTCACTCCCAAAGGGGATCTACATGGCTCCTTATGTTTCCTTTTCCCAGGAAAGCATGTACAGGACTATGTATCCCCAGATCCCGATTTGGGAATACAAGTCCATGTATCCTCAGAGGGTCAGGTGCCTCTTCCCTACTAACAGAAGCATGGGTCTGTGAAGCTGCCTTCTCCCATGTGTGCAGGATGTTTGTGAGACAGAGAAAGAGATAGGGAGAGAGTGAGAGAGACAGATATCACTCTCACATTGGAATATTGTTCCAAGGCAGCTAGAACACCCAGGGTTCACCATACCCATGTGTGTGAACCTGGCTTACCATCTTCCCATAAGCTACTTCCTCTGGGCTGCGCATGAGACTGTCATACTCCCAAGTTTCAGAATCTGGACTCTGGATTTAGTTCCTCAAGATCCCCGAGTCCATCCCTGGAGTTCCTGTCTCAGACAGAACTGCCGTGCCCCATGAGTTGCTCGTTGCCCTCTGCCCATGCTGTGGGATCAGACCCCTTGAAGCTGCTCCCCATCTCTGGTTGGCTCCTGATTTAGGCCCAGGCTGCACACCCAGTCTCTTCCTTGTGCCATGGTGGGCTTGATAAAATGTTATACCCTGGTTTAAGGTCCCTCAGAGCACCTGCACAGCCTTCAGATCCCACACTTCTTAGAATCTTTAATGATGATTCCTGTTGCCCTGTTCCTTCGCATGTGTTAGACATTCTGATCCTCTACAGAATAGCTAAGAGTTGCTGAGTACATACTAATAGCATCCACACACAATCATCCTAGGCAGAGAGCATGCCCTATCTTCCCATTTTACAGGAGGAGAAGTTGAGGCTCTAGCAATGTTGGTAGCCCCAGCATTTGGATGCAGGCCTGTCTGCTACTCAAGCTCCTGCCTTCAACCAAGCTGTTGTATACTCTACCTGTCCAGAACTGCAGTTGTCTTCTATTAGAAGGGGCGATCTCAAGACTCCCTTTGTTTACCTCAAACCACACAGTTAGTACTAAACTTTATATGTTTTTTCTATGCATACATGCTTATGGTATGCTTTAACTTATAAAGTAGGCATATTGTGGGATCAACAATAGTAACTGGTAATAAAATACAATAGTTATTACAACTACTGTAGCAGGTTATGTGAATATGGTTCTCTATCTCTCTACCCCTCTCGTAACACTGTGCTCACCCTGCTTGTTGACCATGGGCATCTGTAACCACATGAAAGGTTTTTACAGGCAGTTGCATGAAGACGCTATCGCCCACAGCCCCCCCTTCTCCTCAAGCATGTCTTTTCTCCTTCCATGTTTGAGTTAGTTGGCTGTCCATTCTGGCACTAGCTCATTCTCAGGAGCTTTCCCTGTCCCCAGTCTTTGCCACCTTGACCTTGCTGCCGCCGGAACCCACAGTCTTCCACCAAGATGGCATTAATTCCCTGAGGGACCGTTTGCGAATCTGTCAGTTAGTGGGTGAGAACCCAAGAGTAGGGATGACATCCCATCTAGCGAGCAAGAGTGATGACTGCAATGCTCTCAGAATGACCCGCATCAAGTCCAGACAGCAAGGATTCGCCAGCCCTTCTTGCCCCATGTGAGGAGTGTGAAGGCAGAATATCTTCTGAGTCTCAGGCCCTATGGGTGGGTGAATGGACCACAAGTTTTGACAAAGTCAAAACTCCCCCAGCACACACAGTCCCATCCATCGAGACTGGAGAAAATATAAGCATGGAGTGGTATGGTGGTCTCACACACAGGAAGCTGCTTTCTGAAGCCCCTCTAGAGGACCATGGTCTGGGCAGCTCATCTAAAAACGCTGTCTGAGCTCCAGAGAATTCATGTTTTTTCCCCTCATTTGCACTTTGAGCAGAAGAGAGAGTTTCTTGGATGGCAGGGAAAGGAGGGAAGAGAAACGTTGGGTTACACCCTGTGGCTTTGGGTTATTTTCACTGGGGAATGGCGATGTCACCGGCTCCACAGGGCCACATTGATGTGGACTCCTAAGAGCACCTAGCCATTCAAGCAGTTGTCACCAGCTCTGTGCTAAGCTTCCAAGACTGATTTCCTTTCCGTCTTTACAGTCCACCCATGGTTTCTTTTCACCTCATACCACCCCAGAGCAGATCGGCTGGTCCTTATGTTTCATCAGCCCATGGGTCGATGCTGCCCTTCTCAATATGCTTTAGAAGAGAGCTTCTCTGGCCAGCACGCCTCATCCAATCTCTCCTGGAAGATACTCCCTCCCAGGAAACCTTAACACGCCCAGCAGCGAAGACATTCACGGGCAGCTTATAGTTACACCCTCGGGAAAGGTATCAGGAGATACTTTGCCAATCTTGCCCACCCGTGGCATCTTCTTGCATGCCACAAGACAATGTCTGTGGATCCTCAGTGCCCCTTCAACTGCTAGTGCAGGGCACCAGATGGCAGGCGCACATACTGGAGATTAGAGATTCCAGGTTATGGGACGCAAACCTGACTCTCCCCATATGCTGGCCTAAAACAGATCTCATGATCTGCATCCCAGGAGCCCCCTACTGGATTCCTGTCAGGGAGAATCCCTGGGAGTCTGTGTCCATACCTGTTGGGATGGGGGTGCTCCCGGCTTGGCTGGCTGTTGGTTGAGTGCTGTGCCGAAGGCAGCTACCCGTTGGTAGGGAGGTGGCTGGGTGCTGCATATGGTCCTGCAGTGTGGTGAGAGGCAGCACAGGCCTGGTGGCCGTGGCTGGGCTGCTCAGACTGCCACCTCCAGGGTGCATAATGGTGGCCATCCCCTTGGCCAATGGAGACCCTCCGAGCACATTATTCCAGGGTGACCCAGCCCCTCCTCCAGGAACCCTGGGGAAGTAAGCAGAACCAAGCAAGTGAGCGGGCTCGGGTAAAATCAGGCCATGTGCCACGGCAAAAACCATCTCTGACCTATAGGCTCTGAGAAGTCAAGGTCAGTGGTCCATAGAAGTCCTAAGACAATATCAAACCAGCGCTTTTGTTAAATAATGTCCAGAGGTCAAGCTGAGCAGCAGAGTAGCCTTGGCTATGCTTATCTGCTTCTAAACACTACTAAAAAGATGGTGGACTCTCATGTCTCACAAGACTGATACTTTTGGAGCATGGTGGGACAGGATGGTGGCTTCTCCTAGACATGCCTTCATCTGATTTCTGCCAGCCACTGAATATGGGCATAGGAGCAACACCATTATCCCCTGAAACATCAGGGAACTTGCAGCTTTATACCTGAGACACTCTCACCCCAAAGCTCCCAGATGAGCACAGCAGCTCTGGAAATGGCTTTTAACTCTATCCATGCATTTGCCCTGGCACTGAGGATGGCGTTCGGGGCTCATAGGTTTCTGTGGGTTGTGGTTAAGGGGGATTAAAATGTGCCAGGAGGCAAAGTCCAATTCCCATTCCTTTAGAATTTCTCTCTTGGGACAGTGGAAGGCATGATGGGAGAAGAGTGGTTCTGCCCCACGCCGACATTTCCTGGGCCAGGTGCACTCTTACCTCCCTGTGGCCTGGGTGGGGACTTCTGTTGTTCAAATCTTAGATGGTCTTTTAATAAAAAACAGAGAGCCAGATATTGGGGTGAAAGATGAAAGATCAGAGAAGCAGAACAAGCTTTATTAGGGTACATAGTATATCACCACATACTTCCAAAGCAAAGAGCCCTGGAGAACTCAGAGTGTCTGTGTAGCAGCCATGGGGAAGAAGGGCCTTCCAGAAAGGGGACCACTGCTCAGGGGTTACTAGCACTTTGGTCCTTCCCCAGCCTCAGAGCTATTCTGAAATTTGCCTCTAGTGAATTGTGGTGATATTTTATTTGTGCTCTAACAAATAAAACTTATCTGGGAATCAGAGGGCAGAGCCAGCCACTGGATTAGACATAGGGCCAGACAGTGGTGGCACACACCCTTAATCCTATCACTCAGGAGGCAGAGATCCCCATCTGGATCTCTGTGAGTTCAAGGCCACACTGGGAACAGAGCTAGGCATGGTGGCACACACCTTTAATCCCAGCACTTGAGATCTTACATCTTTGCTTGGGAAGGACACACGCCTTTAATCCCAGGAAGTGATGGCAGGAAGCAGAAAGGTATATAAGGCGTGAGGACCAGGAACTAGAGGCTTTTAAGCAGTTCAACTGAGACCCTCAGGGGTGAGGACTCAGAGGCTTTCAGTCTGAGAATTTGTGGAAACAGGATTGGCTGAGGAGTTGTCAAGGTGAGGTTGGCTATGGCTTGTTCTGCTTCTCTGATCTTTCAGAATTTACCCCAATATCTGGCTCTGGGTTTTTTTTTTTTTTATTAATAAGACCTTTTAAAATTCATGTTATAATGAATGAGTGGCCCTGCCAATGGACTAGTCTACATCATGCATTTTAACCACTGATGTAATGCCATGCTAGATCTTTACAAACCAAAGAGACGAGCTTCAAAATATGGGCCTTGTGCTTGCAAGGCTATGTTAACAAGGCTGAAGGCAACGGACTGCACATGTACCTTCTGCGGCAGCTGAGACCCCCTCCCTCTCAGCAGCAGGATCTGGCCAGGCCTGCTCCGGCCAGCCTGTATTTCCTTACCACATGTTCACACTTGTAGGAGTGTAGTACCCAAGGCCAGACTTGCCCTTTTTTTTGTAAAACAAGCAAGCAAGCAAATAAACAGACCGCAAACACACAATGAGAAAGAGCCATCTGCAATGTCCTTTGTAGGTGACAGCTGTAAACAGCTCTAGTGTGTACCTCTCGGGCTCAGACTACTTTGACAGCTTTGGTTCTGCACATATGTCCCTCTGACACTTGTCCTGAGGTTTCTGCTGGGTGGTTTTGGCAGTTTTCTGATTTGCAGTGAGGATAAGAGATAGTCAGTCTTGGGGCAGAGCAGGGGAAAGGCAGCCCTCTGCTTCTATAAAGAAGATCGAAGCCAGCCTTTCTACACTGGGGTGCATGGTGGGCCTGGTTGAGAAGCCCAGGTCTCTGAGATACTGATTGTGGGGGCTCCTGGCAATTCCTCCTCTTGGGGAACTACAGAAGATACTAGTGACCTCTTAGTTCTTCAGTCACCAGAGTTGGACCTGCCAGGAATGCTTTTTGGTCTCCTTGGCTCTGGGCTGCTTCTTTAAAAAACAAAAACAAAAACAATACACCCAGTTGGAGACAGATGGGCTCAAGGGAAGTGGGCAACTCATGAGGTACACAGACTGAAGTGGCCCAGGCCATCCAAAGAATTCCCGATTCATTCTAGTTAAGTCTTCCCACAGCCAAGTTACGGCAAGATTTAATCAGAACTACCAGATTTCACTGATTTATTCAACCTGCACATTTGAGCAGTTGGTATATAGTATATAAATGGCATTCAGTGAGCCCAGTGTACAAAACCAGAGATGGCTGCTGTGTTAAGGGCCAGCAGGCTCTGCACACTTATTCATGACCCATAGTGAGCAGCACTCACAGGCTTCCGACAGGGCCATGGGAGAAGGTTTTCCTTAGCAAGTGGACTTAAGACCCAGTTCCCAAAAGAGATAGCAAGTTTCACTAGGAAGTAGAAGAGATAGGACACACTTGGAGTGAATGAGGGGAGCCACTCCAGCTGACCAAGTTCCCTCCATCTCTGTCTGAGGGCACCAGGCAGGGGGCTTTGCTTGTATTCAGTAGGAACACATCAAAACCCCTGGTCAAGTTGCTCTGCATGAGTAGAGTCCCCAAGAGGCTTGCTGGGAGCTAATGTCTTAAGTAGCATGATTTAGGGTATGGGCCTTTCCTAAAGGCCCCGAAGCTTCTCCTCATGCTCCTTGCTGTTGATAGTTCCCCCGAGTGAGGGATCTCTCACCACATACCTTCCTTGTCTACATAACCCTCTTCTCCAAGATAGGACAACCCTTCTCCCCAGGCCTCTGAACATCCTCCGTGAAGCCCTGGCTGTAGACTGCCCGTGCAACCTAAGCCACAGCACAAATATGTGTGTCCTCCTGGGCACTTTCTGAAGCCACTTGGACAGGCAGGCATCAGAATGGCAATGTTTTCAGCGTCTTCTTCCAAAGTTACTTAAAACGGTTTATTTTCATGTCTGCTAGTGTTGACAAAGACTGTTTGAAGGGGCTACTGTGAGTGACACTCAGTCAGGCAGTGGACCTCACAACACAACAGAAAATCCTGACAACTCTGAGCTTTCTCTTCAGTGAATTTTTTAAATTGCTTTTCTTAGTTTATAAAAGCTATGTAATTGTGACTTGTAAAAATGCTAGAAAGCACAAGGAGAGGACTTAAAAAAATTACTCAATGCTATTAGTTATCAACAACTGTACTTTAAGACATGCATCCCTTTCCTTTATATGGTTGTATGTGTTTTACATATATATATATATATATGCATGTTGTGCTCATACTACAAATATATATGTGATCTATATATATTATACATGTGTACACATGTTATATTCACATGGTACAAATACATAATACATGTTATGCCTATACTGCATACACACATGTGCATTATACCTATACCATGCACACACATGCACAGACACACTACATATATGCACATACTATATACATATCAAACTCTACATACATGTACACATTGTGCACATGTGGGTGCACACACCAATGTGGGGCACACATTTTCATGCTTATACATATGGTATAACTCTACTGTAAGCATGCACATGACCCGTACTCATTGCATACACACACATATGAGTACCTATATGAACATGCATACTTGATAACATCCTGCACACACTGAATATACATGCACACACACTGGCCTTGTTTACAAGCACATACACTGAAGATCTTGCTCTCTGACAACCTTCCCATCCCACTCCCCAACTCAGCTGCTGTTGCCTGCTCCAGCTCCTGCTACCATACTTATCCCCTGGGTAGCCAGTGTTCACTGAGAAAGCCTAGTAAACCAAGCTTGGCAGAGGAGCCCCTCCCCAAAGGAACTCAAATGTCCCCACTGTCTCTGGACCGAGTGTAACCGGGGACCTGTCTACAGCGTGGTCTCCGGGGTTTCTACAGTACTAGGGCAGTGTAGACCCTTATTCCCTTCTCGATCAAGTGGCCAGGCCCTCACCTGGAGACAGGTGTCACGTAGTTGCCGGGGAACACCCCCGAGGCCCCGGTTTTTAGTGAAGCTCCCTTGAACCAGCCATCCTGACACTTCTCCAGCACACGGTACATCTCACCCTTGCGCAACTCGAGCTCATCATTCTTCTGGGGCTTGTAAGCATAGAGAGCCAGGTACCTGTGGATGAGGACAAGGACAAGGGTCAGTGGGTGTCTTTGAGGGACATGATGGATGACAGAGGTGGCACAGGACAGACAGCCCGTCTTTAGATGAACCCCACCTAATGAGTAGCTGATACCTGCGGGGTGCTCTAGCTCACAGAGAGTTCACATACCCGTTACCTGACTCAGTTCTGCCACAAACCCATGAGGTGGAGGAAGAAAACAGGCATGTTCCTAGTGCTTGTGGACCTGTTTAAAGACACCATGACTCTGGCGATATGGTCAGGTGATATGTGGGTGGAGTGAGGGGCTTTTTATTTTGTGTCACAGAAGGGAAGAAACTCAATGAGGCAGAGTGATGCCCAGTTTCCAGGACACCTCACACCTCTATCCTGGGCCAGGTTTCTGGACCTCACAATGTTTTTTTTTTTTTTTTTTTTTTTTCCTTTTTCTCTAAGCTTTCTATAGTCTTGTATCCGAGCAAGAGGAATCTTAGGAATAATCAAGTAAACTAGCTGGGTCTGGACTTGTTCCAGTCTAGCTGGGCCTGGTTTTCCTGCCAGGTTTCTCTAGTCAGCCTGAGCTGGTCAAGAACTCTCTGAGCGCTCTTCCAGAAAGGGCGGCATCCGTCCACTTTCTATCAACATTTGCATTGTTATTAATTATCCCATGTCTCCTCTGCTTATAAGCCTCATTTGCAGACAAGGCTGAAGAAACTTCAGCCCTTTTTGTGACACACTAAGGTTGCGTGCATCTCTTCCTTGCAGCACTAGTGAGCATGGAATCACCTGGCAGAAGGGGCCCCCTCCTCCTGGGGTCTAGGGAACAGCTGGACTTGACTGTTAGAAGAACCCGCATCAGATAATTGTGCTAGTGAGCATGGAATCACCTGGCAGAAGGGTCCCCCTCCTCCTGGGGTCTAGGGAACAGCTGGACTTGACTGTTAGAGGAACCCGTATCAGATAATTGTGCTAGTGAGCATGGAATCACCTGGCAGAAGGGTCCCCCTCCTCCTGGATTCTAGGGACCAGCTGGAATTGACTGTTAAGAGGAACCTGCATCAGATAATTGCTTGTAGGATCCAGCCATGAAAGTGGATGGGCCCCTCAGTTCCATAGCAGAGGACAGATGAGCCATCTCAAGAACTGGGCACCAAGATGTGGGCTCAGGGGCATGACTGATCCTGTCCTGTGCTGCGGGTTCCTAGAAGCTTCTATAGTACCGTATCTGGGGCTGCTAGACCCCCAGCATCCCTCCAGCACCCCTGACTCTGCAAAGGCCCTTCATAGGAAGTGGAAGGAGAAAGAGAACCACTCACTAGAATTCATGTAAGGACAAAGGAGGCCCCGAGGAGGAGTCTTGAACAAGGTGAGAGAACCATGGAGACAAAAGGTCTCCCCACCTTCTAATCTGTTTTCCCTCTGCAACCCGCTGACCTCTGGTTCTCGTCAGTGGGGACTCAGTGTCCCCGGTTTATATGCTTCTACCCCTAGGATGAAAGCCAGGAACACCAATGTCTGGGAACACCCTGGGCTTCTGAGGGTCAGCAGCCATCAGGAGAGGACCCTCCTTCCCAGGGACATGTAGATCTAGTGTCCACTCCATGCCTGTGACAGATGAGAAAACTAGAGTGTGATCCTTGTCCTTAGTGGCCAGAGGGGAAATGTTACTAACAAGTAAGACACAGGAAGACTGCATTTAGACACTGTGCTGGCTAGTTTTATGTCCACTTCATACAAGCTAGAGTTATCTGAAAGGAGGGAACCTCAATTGAAAAAAAAAATGCCTTCATATGATCTGGCTGTAGGGCATTTTCTTAATTAGCGATTGATGTGTGGGAGGGGGAGGCATCCCATCGTGGGCGGTACCACCCCTGGGCAGGTGATCTTGGTTCTATAAGAGAGCAGGCTGAGCAAACCATGGTGAGCAAGCCAGTGAGCAGCACTCCCCCGTGGACTTGGCATCGGCTCCTGCCTCCAGGCGTCCGCTCTCACTGCTTTTGATGATGGACTGTGAGTGACGTCAACCCTTTCCTCCCCGAGTCACTTTCGGTCCTGGTGTTTTATCACAGGAGCAGTAACCCTAACTAAGGCACTCATCAAGTCCGAGATGTGCTGTATGTGCACCACGGGGGAGAGGGTCATTTCCCGGTCACAGGTGTTGAGGGCAGAAACGGGAACAGAGACAGCTATGGTGCAGGACTGTGTAACAGTGACACATGATGCGAGCCTGCTGTCAAGGAGACATAAAGTGCAAATCCTGCTTAAGCTGTCCCCCTTCTGTCCCTTTATGATGTCAGATCAGTTTGTGACTTTGGCCACAGCAGAATACTAAAAAGGGTGATTGATGGCTCCATAGAGCTGTATGGGTCTCTAGACAGTTAAAACCCCACCAGGTTTACATATACGCCCTTGATGGTAAAGGAAGTGGTCCAGGGGCTCATCTACTTCCTGTAGGGGGCAGGGCCCAGGCTACTCGTCCCTACTTTTTTTAAATTTATTTTATTTTATTTTACAATATAATTCAACTTTACATATCAGCCATAGATTCCCCCGTTCTCCTCCCTCCTGCCCCGCCCCCCCCCCACCCTCACCCACCCCCCATTCCCATCTCCTCCAGGGCAAAGGCTCCCCCGAGGATTGAGATCAACCTGGTGGACTCAGTCCAGGCAGGTCTAGTCCCCTCCTCCCAGGCTGAGCCAAGCGTCTCTGCTAAGCCCCAGGTTTCAAACAGCCAATTCATGCACTGAGCACAGGACCCGGTCCAACTGCCTGGATGCCTCCCTAAGATCAAGTGTAGTATCTGTTCTTATCAGTTTAATACTCTTCCCTATTAAAAAAGGCTTGAGGACCCACTTCTGTTCATCTCATTGCGCGTGCTGTGCAGAGCCTGGTGGGTACAGAGAGGTGAATTGTGGCCCCCATAACCTGTTCTTTGCCAGAGAAGTGTCTGTGGGCTAGCCCCGGGCTGCAGCCAGGCCAAATATCTGGTTGCTGTTGTCTTCAGGGTCCACCTGCATAAAGCATGGACTCCTGGGGTCCCGTGCTGTGTGTGCGTGCACACATGGCCTCGGGTCACTGGACATGAAACACGTCTGTGAGAAAGCGTCACAGCTCCCCCAGGCACCGCTGCCAGGCCTCTTAGCAGGTTTTGCTCGAGTGTCAGGAAATGCTTTGC
The DNA here is from genome assembly GCA_902168405.1 of Peromyscus aztecus. Taxonomy (NCBI): domain Eukaryota; kingdom Metazoa; phylum Chordata; class Mammalia; order Rodentia; family Cricetidae; genus Peromyscus; species Peromyscus aztecus. Next base: position 3,935 of record CABHPQ010162953.1, on the reverse strand, counting down.
ACTATGCCTATAGGAGTTTCCATTTTTTTCCTCTCCCTCACGTCTCCCCTGGCCTTCTCTCCTAATTCCTATGTGGTCTGAGGGAATTGGAGCAGCTGTGTCCTCTTGACACCGAGAACTCCCCTAGCAGGATGCAGCTGCTGCCGACATGAGGCCCTGCTCACCTCATGAGGGGGCTGAGTGCAAGTTCAGTCAGGGACCTGTGCTCACAGGGGCCTGGAGGAATGGGAGAAGCAAACCTTGCTGGGGCAGGGGCAGTGCTCCTGGGGTTCAGTGGAAACATCACACAGGCTCCTGCCTCAGGATGCTTTCACCGCCATCTACCTGCAGCATTCATCCCTTACCCACCACACCACGTGCTCCAACAGGACATAGAATTTTAACTGACGGTTCAAGGCTTTCTCCTCACTGCCAGACATGTGCTACATTCTCAACAAATACTTGCTAAGTAAAGCAGGAGTCCTGGCTGGGAGTCTAGGACTGAGAGTCCTCTGCACATGTGCATTGTGGGTGTGGTGAGCCTGTGCACACGTGAGAATGCAGAGCTATGAACAAGGCAGACCGGCTTTAGTCCACAGTGGTTCTTCCTGCATCAGGATGGAGCGATCTCTAGTCACTTCCCTGCTGAGTAAGGAGCCGCTCCAAGGGGCCAGGAGTCCAGCAGCCTCGACACCGTTCGAATCTGAGCACGGCCAGTGGTTTTCAGATAGCATTTCTTATCCTCTCTGGGAAGTCACTGCGTTACACGAGTGTGAGCAGCTGTGATAAATGGCTACCAAACCTCTGGAGGGCCCTAGAGGAACAGCTGTGGAGTAGCTGAAGGCCGTTTCCTTTTTGAGATGATCTCTTACTCAGTATTTTAGGATCCCTTATATGATTTAACGGGGCAAGGACTTTGTAATTATTTCCCAGCATATGAAGGGAGTTTGTAACTTTTCCTATAAACACTGAAAACGAAGACTGTTTATCAGCAGCTTCAAGTCATCTTAAGACCTTTAAAACCAGAGAAGGCCTCTTTCAACATGCTGAGTGTCCCTAAAACACAGGTGTGGTTCCTAATGAGACAATAAGGCAGGGGGATGGAAAACTAAGAGATGAACATGGCCGCGCCTTCGCTGTCCTGTGTGCCTACCTGGCACTGAGCCCGTAGGCACCACCATGGAGCAGAGACCCAGCTTCATGCCCACCCCTTCACATTCTTTAGTACAGAAGCTGCCAAGAGACGCATCATTTAGGTTTTCAGAAATATAGATTTGTATTTCATGCTGCATTAAGCCTCTGCACGTAGGGCGTGTTGCTGCTTAGGAGCGAGATGCCCGAGGAAATGTATGTATGGCATGCTCAGTGATACAGACAGCGTTAAGGTTCTGATGTCTAGGAGGAGAGACGTGTCCTTCCCAGGTGCTGCCGACCTGAGGACCTGCGTGCCTCACTCCTCACAGCACGGCCACCAGCTTGATTTTCTTTGAGACCTTACTGATCAGGTGTCAGCCCTGCAGAAGTGTGGCCTTGCCACTGGTGAGACAGGGCAAGGGGAGAGGACAGTGACCCAGTGTCTGCGGTACACTGGACACAAGGACTCACATAGGCTGCACATGAGCCCTGAGGTTTCACAGCTGGGGAAGCTAAGGCTGGAAAAGCCTGAGAATCGGCCACTGTTTTTGTGATTTAGGAGCTTAGCATGGCCCAGGGGTGGGGCCAGACACTGTGGGAGCCTCAAGCCTCGGGCGAGCATGGCATGGGGTAGGCTTAGCACTGGAGTCAGGGATGCCACCTGCCAGCTCCCAGAGCAGGCCTACAAGGTTCGCTGTGTAGGTGAGTGCTGTTTGGATTGCAGCAGGACACTGACATGATTGGCCTTTTAATGTTTTAAAAGATTTACTTTTAAATTACGTGTGTGTGTGTGTGTGTGTGTGTGTGTGTGTGTACGTGTACGTGTGTGTACATGTACTGTGTTGGCAGAGACTAGAGGTGTCAGAGTCCCTGGCGATGGAGTTACAGGCAGTTATGAGCCACCCATTATGGGTGCTGGGAGCCAAACTTAGTTCCTTTGCAATGGTAGTTCCTGCTTAGCCTCTGAGCTGGCTCTGCGGCCCCTTGACCTTTCCATCTTCTAAAATTTGCTTTCCTTGATGAGACCCTACCAAGGATCCCAGTCTTCCACGTTTGGCCTATAGGTGATCCTTGCTGGGTGAAACACAACTTCACCATAAAAAAATTCATTGTACAAAATAATCTTTCTTCTTCCTTCCCTTCCCTCTCTGGGTGCCTCAGAGGGGTGACACAAGCCGATGGATGTGCCGGGTGGCTTCCCTGTGTGTGGTGCCCGTGTATCTGGCACGCACCTGTGCCGAGTGGGACGCTGGCTGGCTGGGCAGTGTGTCACTAAGCTTCTGGTTTCCTTTGTGCATCAGTTAGAAAGCATCCACGGAACGCACACACACAAATGACATACGCAGAGAATGATTCTAGCCATCTTCATCCAACTGGACCAGCCCCAGGGAGTCTAAGCGGCCACTTCCTCCTGCACTGCCCACTGCCGGATTTCTAGTGACAGCTGTAGGTAGCAATGTCATCTTTTCCTGCTTCTTCACACCTACATCACTCGGCTCCCCCTCCTGGTCTGTGCGGGTGGATGTCCCTCGTAATGCACATGTGCCCAGAGTCTGGCATGGAACTAGGGATACACAGGTGTACTTGTGGATGGCATGGTCCTTATCCTCTTGGCTCTCACTTTACACCCATTTCGGAAGGCTTTAGAAGCTTGACACAGGCCTTCATAGAGTGCTCCAGGCAGTCTCCCACCACATCCAGATCAGCTGGGCCACCACCATGTTCAAGCGATCTCCTCCACAAAGGCTGACATTGAAAAAGGCAACTACAGGAGGGACTGGCACACTACCACCCTACAGCCTGGATGTGGCTTTTGTGCCAGTTAGAAACGGTGCCTCTCAGCAGCAGCTGGCCAAGGAAAAGTCACTGCTGGCATGAAGCTGGGCCTATAGTTAGAGGCGGGATGTCAGCTCTAACTCCTGGGCCTGGTGTCCCAAGGCAGAGCTCAGACTGGACAAGCTGGCAGCTGTGATGACTAGGTGTGGCGCTGTGTGTCCACGTGCAACTTGTTTGCACATGCTCTGCTTGCCCGCCCGCCCGCCCGCCCATTACGTGCATCTTCAGCGAGCTCTTTGCTTGCTGCCGTCTGCAGATTTCCCTTCCGTCCTAACCGTGGAGTGAGTCAGACGCTTCCGGTGCCCCTGCTCATTCCACATTCCTTCTTCTCCACATGGCGACTCGCTCACGTTTCTCCGTTACCGAGTGAGAAGTCTGTTCCCATTGCTCCTTCAAGGGGTCCCGCTTCTGCTCTTTTCCTTATCAGAGCCACCCGGGTACAGGTGGTGGAGACGTGCACGCAACTATCAACTGTTGTGTTCAAAGGATGGACGCTGCCGGGTGGACTGGGAACTAGAGACGGTGGTTAAAAGCTGTGCAGGCGCTCTCTCTACATAAACTGAGGCAGCAAGGACGCTGAGCGAGAGAGTCTGCACAGGAAGGCTAAATAAGTCCCCCGGAAGGACTGGGCAAGCTCTGGCACTGAGAGGTGAAGAGGTGACTGACCTCATGCGCCAGCTGCCGTGCACTCAACCGAGGGCAGACGTTAGCCTGCTTAGGAAAACTAAAGCCACAGGCAGAGAGGAGCCAGTGCGGTCCTGCCCACTATTGCCAAAGCTGACCCGGAAACTGGCCTCTAAGATATTTCTGGGGAACAATATCCAAAGACTCCTAGTTCTCTAGAGCAGTGGTTCTCACTCTTCCTAATGCTAGGACCCTTTATTACAGTTCCTTACGTTGAGGTGACCCCCAACCATGAAATTACTTTTGTTACTACTTCATAACTATAATTTGCTACTGTTATGAATCATAACGTAAACATCTGT
>CABHPQ010162951.1:0-14654 GCA_902168405.1 Peromyscus aztecus | reverse complement strand
TGTGTGTGTGTGTGTGTGTGTGTGTGTGTATGTATGTGTGTGGTTACATTATAAAGTATATATCTTGCCGGTGGTGATGAGAAAACTATGAAGAAAAAAGCTGCTATAGTTTCTAATAGAGAAAGGATGTTACTTTTGCCATTATGACTTCTATTTTGCTGTATTCTCCTGGCTTCTAATTAATAATAAGTCTCCGTGTCATTATTTGGGGGGCTAGAGGTCCAAAAAAGGTCCAACAAGAAAGACCGACTACAAAGACTATCTGGGGGCCTGGAGAGTGGAGAGTTTGCTGAGCAGTTAAGAGCACTTGCTCTTGTGGAAGACCTGGCTTCTGATTGCCTTCACTAGGTGAAGTCAGAATAAATAAAATGGCCTTTTCAGATCTTCATTGCTCTATTGCAAATTCCTCATCTTCATATAATACAGTTAATAAATACACAAGCTTTTAAGTTCTTTGTGGTCACACGTCATATTAACAGACCGCATTAATCTACAGTCTAAACATCCCTGGGTGTTTTCAGTCCTCTCCACCAATCCATGGCCCCCTGAACACACTGGATGCCGTGAACACGCAACAAGCACTCATTTCCAAGTTACAAGAGCACCACCTGCTGGTGGAACGTTTACTTAGCGTTAGGAATCCACTAAACGGATGCCAATTTTTCTAACCAAAAATAGTTAAATTGCAACCACATTACAAACATGTTGAAATTGTGCCGCGTTTCTGACTTCATTTGATTCTTCTGGGAAGGGTCCTCCGGTTTTTTAGCGGCCGGGGTGGGGGGGACTGCGAGCCCTTCCGGTTCTCCGCGGAGCTCCGCGGGTTTCAAGTTTCAGCCCCTCCTTGAATTCCAGCCTGCGGAGACTCCGGGAAGCATCCAAAATGGAGCCCTTCGCTGCCTACCCACTGAAATGCTCCGGGTCCAAAGCCAAGGTATTCGCAGTCCTGCTGTCTATGGTTCTGTGCACCGTGATGCTTTTTCTCCTGCAATTAAGATTCCTGAAACCGAGAGTCAACAGCTTCTATTCCTTTGAAGTGAAGGATGCCAAAGGAAAGATCGTGTCTCTGGAAAAGTTCAAAGGCAAAGTAAGTCTTCGGATTTTTATTTCTGTTGTTCCTCGGCCTTGATACTTCTTCTCACGGTAGAGGAGGGGTTCGTTACAGTCGTACGTGGGAATGTTGTCTTCAAAGCAATGTCGTTAGAGGTCCTTTTAGTTATCAGAGTTCTGAGAGCTTTTAACTTCCAACCCGCTAAGCGGCTGTGTTTCTCGAAAGCTGCTTTCCCTTTTGTGCGGACCTGATGCTGTGATCTAGAAGATGCTTTGTGCCTACGGTGAGATCCGCTAATAAGAGTGTTAGTTAAGTAATCTAACAAGAACTCTGTCAAAGTCTTAGCCCGTTCATCTGGGTTATGGCTTTTAATAAAGTTGGATCTGTCTAAAAAGACGGAGTCTATCAGAGGTTGTATTCTTCCAAAGTGGTTTAGGATTTTAACTGCCTGAAGGATTTTTTTTAATCTTTTGCTTCTCTTTCCGGTGGGTTTTTTTTCTTTTTCCGGGAGGCTTCCCTAGTTGTAAACGTGGCTAGTGACTGCCAGTACACCGACAAAAGTTACTTGACCCTGAAGGAGCTGCACAAGGAGTTTGGGCCCTATCACTTCAACGTTCTGGCTTTCCCATGCAATCAGTTTGGAGAATCGGAGCCCAGGTCCAGCAAGGAGGTAGAATCTTTTGCAAGAAAAACCTACGGAGTCACATTCCCCATCTTCCACAAGATTAAGATCTTAGGGCCTGAAGCAGAACCTGCGTTTAGATTTCTTGTTGGTAAATATCTACCCTGCCTCAATGTTGTTCATTCCTTTTCATTTCATATGTTTTATATACATGATATAGAAAAGACATATAGATAGGACCATAGTTCCTATTTCAATTAAAATATTTTACTGGAAAAAAATGTCGTAAAACTGTCAAAGATTCAGAATCTCATCCTTTGCAACTTTCTAGAAGTTATCCATCCCTGAAATCAGTGTCTTGACTTCTTACATAGTAAAGAACTCTACCTTGATATGTTTTTATTCCTTATAATCATGGTGTTGAAGACTGTATGTGAGGCGTGGCCATGACTTCTTTCCCTAAGTATTTCAGCTCTCCCATCATCTACCTAGCCTTTGGGGCAGTATCCCCACCTCTTACTAAAGCTTCATGAATATCTGTGGCCGAGCATCATTAACTGGGTATTTCTTCATGTTTAGTTTTATGGTGGCCTTTTTATTGGAGACATTATTCTCAAGGCTGACCTGTCAGTTTACTGGGGGTTTGCTGAAATTCAAAGCAAAACAACTTGCTTATTTTCTGAAGTCAGCCATGTGAGGCTTCCTCCATAATTAAGCTAGCCATAGACATCTATTTAAAGCACGCATAATGCAATGAACAGGAACCCATGGCTTTTCGTTAAGGGATATACTGAAGCAGAGTAGGAATCCTTGAGCTAAACATCCGAATATAACTAAAGAGAGAAAAAAAAAAACACCTTGTGAAACCCAACTCACCTCCCATAACCAAAAAGGCACCAGACAGTGTGTGAGGTTGCCCTGAGCTTATTAGACAGGATGGTAAGAGAGCCCAGAGGTCAAATCTACTGATCCTGGAAGGAGATGCAGGTAGCAACTCTGCCTCTCCCACTGACTGGCTACACAGTCTCAAGTTCAGGCCTCCATTTTCTCATATGCAAAATGTTGATGATAGTAATGCCCATCTCTTGGGGGTGCCAGGAACACTGAACTTATTGAAGCCATTTGAACGCTGAACTAGGCACAGAGTGAGGACTTGATTTTGGTTTTAGTTGCTGTGTCTTTTTTAAGAGATACATTTGTTTTTATGTATATGAGTGTTTTCCCTGCATGTCTGTTTTTGTACATGTGTGCTTGGTGCCCAAGGAGGCCAGAAGAGGGCATCAAATCACCTGGAGTCCCACAGTTGTGAGCCACCATGTGGCTGCTGGGAATCGAACCGGGGTCCGCTGCAAGACCAGTACTCACTCTTAACCAATGAACCATCTCTCCAAATCCTACTTACTATATTTTTTTCTCATATTCATCAATATTAGGGACACAGATCCAGAATGACATAAATGAAAAACATCCACATTTATTACATAAATGAATTAAAAGAATGTCATAATTTCTGAAATTTGAAATGTGATCATTTCAAATCCTTTGCCATTTTCAGCTATATAATCATTAACAATATTGGAAACATTATTATATTAAATGTGAAAATTCAATTTGTACAACTTCCTATTGCCAAAGAAGTTTAGAATATTTTGTATTTTAAAATGTTGAGAACAGACTGGCTAGGGTGGCAAACACCTATAATCCCAGTCCTGGGAAGGTGGAGGCTTGGAGGATTAAGAGTTCAATGTCAGCTTTTTCAAGTTAGCCTAAGCTATGTAGTGAATTTCAGGTCAGCCTGGGCTACACAAACATTAAGAACTAAATATTAAACTTGTTAGGTCTTGCTGAGCCTGGTGACATTCACCCACCTGTTAATCCCAGGACCCAAGAGGCTGAGTCAGAAGGGTCACAAGTTCAAGTCCAGCTTAGGCTACAAAGCAAAACAAAACAAAACAAAAAAAGAAAAAAGAAAATGTGTTTAGATCAAGAAATCTAAATGCATAACCTGGCTTTATGTCTGGCTCTAGGTCAGTACAGCCATCTGTGAAGTCAAGAATGTTGAAGTCTGGTTACTGAGGCCTTGAGCTCTGCTTTGTGGGGTGTTTTATTTCGTTTTTAATAGTATGACAGTCCTAGATCCTGGTTCTAATATTGCCACTTATGCAGATGTGGTAAAACTGAAAACCTTGACAAAGAATAAAGTCATGCTCATGAAAATATATTCTGGCCATTTTAGATTCTTCCAAGAAGGAGCCAATGTGGAACTTTTGGAAGTATCTGGTCAACCCCGAAGGACAAGTTGTGAAGTTCTGGAGGCCAGAAGAACCTCTTGAAGCCATCAGACCTCACGTGTCGAAAATGATTGGGCAAATGATTCTTAAAAAGAAAGAGGACCTATGAAGACGTTAGCCAGTCCAGCACAACTGGACAGGAATGACCCTGGAGGATTCTGCCTCCGTTTAGATTTTGACAAATATGGTACTAAAAGATTTTTTAAGGCCATCTCACTACTCAGGTGCAATGGATGTCCCCAAAATAGAAATGTTACCCGAAGAGGGAAAAAAGAGGGTAGCCAAAGAATCATGATGAAGTCTATTACTTCATCTGACCAGAAGGAAAAATTTAGAAAGCTCAGTCACCAATGTGCTTCAGTTTTTTTGTTGTAACTTTCTCTAGGGTTGGCCGTTACGGGAAAACTAATGCCCAAGGTCACTATGTGAAATGAAGAACACTGTGTGGGTGACAGTTTTGAAGTAACTAACTCCAAGTGGCTACGCAGATGTAATAAAAGATAAAAATGGATGTTGCAAAATATAAAGCGGTTTTTTGGTTTGTTTTTCAACACAGGGTTTCTCTGTGTAGCTCTGGCTGTCCTGGAACTCATTCTGTAGACCAGGCTGGCCTCGAACTCAGAGATCTGCCTGCCTCTGCCTCCTGAGTGCTAGAATTAAAGGTGTGAGCCACTCAGCCCTGCAAAGTGCAGACTTTCAAATCATTACATGTTTCACATACAGTTTTTATTTGGTGTTTCTTTAATATAGGTTTAAATGTTTTATTGAATCTGGTCAAATTATCACTTCTAAATGATATGAAAACAGCATCATTTTCAGCCCCTCCATGTGATTTTTCTAGGATCAATTTATATTACATAATTAGGACATTAGAATTGAGGTTAGCCTTTAATTTTGAGTAAAAACTCTAAGTATAGGGAAAAGGACATTTCACTTGACTTCTTACAGGTCGATTTTGGCTGCTAATAGACTAAATTAGCCATTTGGGAGAATTCAATTCTGTGTCACTCTGATACTCAAAACCATGAACACCACCTTCAGAGAGTCAAAACTCCAATGCAAAGGTGGTGATTGCAATCATATAAGTCCTCAAATTCTAAAACCTGGACCTTTTGTCAGATTTTTGCACCTTTTTCTCCCATAGCCGTGATCTTTATGTGTTGTCAGCCTTGTGACTAGCGAAGTGACCTCCCAGCTGGTGAGGTGGATTACTACCCAGGAAATGCCTTGTCATTGCATAAAAGAATTACACTGAAGACTGACATTCGCGTGTGTGAATACAGCCATTTACAGTTTGGCAATGGAGGGAGGGCCAATGTACGTGGCCTGTGGTTGACTCTGCTTAGACCCGATGCAGACAAGTGAAGGTATCTCCGTGGTGAGTTCACAATGCCACCACACTATACTATGTCTCAACACACATTCCCTGTGGCACCTTCTGCTTCAAAGTGTATTTCCAGTCACATGGCTACTGGTGTGTTTAGTGAGTTCTCTGGACCAGATGGGAATGTGGTGCCCATCATAGGTGGCAAGTCTTGCAGGGATAGCCTTGGGAATGCCAGATTTGTGTGCCGGCAAACCTGGGGATATCTCACCAGCTGCGTGACTTCTGGCAAGTCACTAACTACCTTAAACATCAGTCCCCAAATGGAACAAAACGGCCCTCCTAATTCTGTCACATGGCTACTCACCAGGGAAGCAACTTCACTTAACCTGGATTGTCAGGGAAAGAGAAGCCGTTGAAGTCTACCTGTCTTTTGTAATTTTACCCCAACAGCCTATTAGCAATCTAAATTCTGGGTCTCTAGGGACAATTGTGACCAGGGTCCACCCCTCCAAGTGTTGCTTCCCAAGCACTGTTGCCATATACTTCCCGGAGCACCAAAAGCACAAGACATTTGCTGCGCATGCTCACATCAGGCATGTGAGCAGAACTGAGCCGCAGCACACAGTGCCAGTGGACCCCACACTGCCAGGTGGATGGTCACAGAGTTGAACAGAGAGAGACCCTGGATGCCCCAGTGGGTGTGATTTCATGGTCCTCAAGTCTCCACTTCTCTCCAAAATAGCGAGCTTCTTCCCTCGAGTGTCTGCAGGTCCGGTTGCCTAACCCAACCCATGACCTCAACAATAGCCAGTCTCCCTTTGTACTACGGAAGGCAGGGCAGGCATGTAAGGCTCTGAAAGCATGTTCTATGAATGGCCCTGACAGGAACTCAAGAGTCCATTCAGAATTCCTCAATAATCAGCTGATAAGCCCTGAAAATAGAGAAGAGCTGTTGGCTAGTGTGCTACCACTCACAACTCAGTGGTCACACTTACCCTTAACTGGAGCACCCTTTCTCAAAAGCAGACTGCGGCAGGATGTGGGAGTTGTGTAAAAAGGTGGTCAGCCGTCCTCTTCAATGCAAAACAAAGGGATGTGATTGCATGGACCCTAACTGAGTTGAATAATTCATTGACTAAAGTTTGTTCTGGTTTTGTTTGGAAGGTAGAAAGGAATACTCCATACAAACTCATTACCTATTAATATGAATTTTCCCTGAATGCTGCACCTCTTAATGCATAACAATTATAGTGCATCTGTAACGTGTGTATATAGTAATAATATATATATAAACTGAGTAATTTTACTATATATAGCTTGATTACATATATAGATATAGATAAATATATTGATGTGTGTGTGTGTGTGTGTGTGTGTATGTGTATAGTTTAACAACAGGCTCTCTAGAAGAGGAATCCTGACTTGCAGATACACAATTTCATAGCCTAAATGTTCCCATATAACTGATTTCAATCAACCAATGGCTTAGTGTCTAGCTGGCATATTTTCTGAAATTTTAATCATTGTATCAATCAACAGGAGATGGCTCCAGTAAACCAAAGTCATTAAAAACAGACTTATTATAGGTGTCATAAGACTCCCCAAGGAGAAAAGTCTACATCTGAAATGTATCAAAAATGCTTTTCTTATTATAAACACACTATTTTGAGAGGGTACATACAAATGTGGGCATGCGGTTTCTGAATTATGAAATGCTGCCTGATCACAGAGAAGTCTGTTGGCCTAACAGCACTGTCCACAGATAACCTCAAGTAAGAAACTACGCTAGTAAAAAGAATAAAAGGAAGGGGTAGAGCAGGAGAGGAAGGGGAGAGATGAGGGAGGAAAGAGGTGAGGCGGAAAAGGGGGAGGAGGAAAGGGAAGGGGGAGGGAGAGGGAACCCAAGAAGGAACCCAAAAACTAGTCTATGTTTTATTTTCAAATATTAACTGTTTTAGAAGTCTGTGTGAGCAGAAGCGCTGAGTGATTCCTGTACAAAATATGCTCATAGTGTTTGTTTGAAAGATGACATGACTAGATAGAGTTGGTAAAGGGACACTGTCCTTTAGTCCCCAGACTGACTTGCAATACGATTCTATTATTCTGCCTACAGATGAATCCATCCCGCTCTTCCTCCTCCCAGACACTGCTAGGGCATTATCCTCGAGGGGATGGAGAGCATGGGGTAGCCATGGGACGCAGTTCCACCCCCAGCACCGTGACTAGCACGGAGCTTTCCCAGGGCAGCAGAGTCGGCTTCCTCCTCCACCTTTAATGGGCTGGTTCCTTCACTTCCTCTGTGCATCCTCCCTTTTCCTCACACCCCGCCCCCACAAGAATGTTACACCCAGTAGTTCACCCTTTTCCCCTAGGGCTTTTTCTTTGCATTTGGTTTGGGTTGGTTTGGGGGTTTTTTGTTTTGCTTTGTCTGTCTGTCTGTCTGTCTGTCTAAATGGGAGTCTCATAAAACCCAGACTGCAGACTGGCCTCAAACCATGTGCTATGCAGCCAAGGCTGCCCTTAAACTGCTCGACCGCATGCCTCCGCCTCCTGTGAGTTGGGATTGCAGGTGCGGTCCACCATGCCTGACCATTTTTTTTTTCTAATGTATTTCTTCATTTTTCTCCTTACTCACGGATTTCATTACCTTACAGTGATTTCACTCCACTCCTTTTCTCCTTCCTCATCATCTCAGGAATAGAACTACAGAACAGTTTTAAATATATGTGCTTGTACAGGGCCTAGGTTACATCCCCAGCGCTCCACAATCTAGACATGCTTACTGAGTACAACTATGGGTGATTTTAGTCCTCGCTCTTCGATTTAAAAATAAAACACATGAAAAGCCTTCTAAATTTAGTAGATTTTATTTTTATTGACAGGTCAGTAACTACAGAAAAAAACATGGGGAAATTCAACCTTTTTTAAAAAGAAAACATGATAGGTCAAAGTACTGAGAATAAGCGACTGTTGGGTACTTAGCCCTAAGTGGGACATTTATATGACATACATTATATATACATACATATATGTGCATATATACATAATACATACATACATATATAAAAAAAAATCAACCCCTACAAGAGAACATCATAGAAAGGCGGGTAGAAAAGATGTAAGCCAGAGGATAGGAAGAGTACTGAGAAACATTGTCTTCTGGACATGTGTGGTCGTTGCATTCATGAGCTCACAACAGATACACCAGACTTGCCTAAGATCAAACCAGTAAACTGTCAATCATGGCTGGGGGAGGAGCTCAGGAGGCTCCACCCCAGCTGAGGAGCTATTGGCAAAAGATGGCCACTGAGAGAAGGCAGGTTATTTTTCTTCAGAGGCAAGAGCTGCTAGTGGATTGCTCGTGCTCAGATGGATAGTCCCACACTTGTGTGAGTGCGAACAGCTCTAACTGGACTCGGTATGTTATTTCTTTTTTAAAGGAGCCATAGAGGTGGAAGGGAGTGTATTAGGGAAGGTCCCAGAGGAGTGGGAAAGAGGGGGTTTGGGTTGGATATGCTCAATATATTGTGCACATGTGTGACATTACCAAAGAATAAGTTTAAATTATTTTTTAAAAGACGAAAACAATATTTACTTAGATATTAGTCTCAAACACAAAGATTCTAATAATAGAATAATGTTGGTCACCCCCCCCAAAAAAAATGGATGAGATTTGAAAGTAGTAAAATGCATAGAAATCAATTAATAGTATCTGTTTAACCTATGTCCAAGAAATAAATTAAAATTTAAATAGTAACCACAAAATTATTTCAACAGTAACTTTGGGCCCACTAAGTTAAATAGTATTGTATTTTTCTTTTATACGTCACTAATAGGCCAGTCCACCAAAGTGAATTCTAGTGATTTGCTGAAAATATTCACCTGAGGTCACCATATGACCCTCTGACTCTGTTCCACGAGTCAAATGGCCTCCCACAGAATGTGAAAGTGTTTGAAATAGTATTTGTGGTCAGTTCTTTCCTCTTCATGGACTAGATCTCATCTTCTTCCAATTATTGTAAACCAATATGCAGTATTTTACACAAAATAGGAGAACTGAGTTGTCTTCCAAAATATCAGCCCATCCCTCACCCCCAAACGATCCCAAGTGTTCTAGATACTCCAAGTAAAATGGCACAGTTCGTGGCTCGTTTTGAAAACTAACCCACTTCTCCCTTCGATTGGTGTACACACAAGGTCACAGAGACCCACTCTATTGCCATATTATGAAACTGACAGCCCCAAAAGAATATCAAAGATTTAGGGGAAAACACATGAGGCTTTCCATTATATTCTAAATCTTGTGTTCAAAAAACAAACTAGCTGGGCAGTGGTGGCGCACACCTTTAATCCCAGCACTCAGGAGGCAGAGGCAGGCGGATCTCTGTGAGTTCGAGGCCAGCCTGGTCTACAGAGAGAGATCCAGGAAAGGCGCAAAGCTACACAGAGAAACCCTGTCTCAAAAGCCAGAGAGAGAGAGAGAGAGAGAGAGAGAGAGAGAAACAAAAAGTCAAAAAACAAACACCTAAGTTTATAAATTCTTTATCAAGCAGGACTCCAAAACTATTACTTGAATTTTTTAAAAGTATAGTACTTTCATTACTATAAATCTTTCCATTGTACTATAACTAAGTCACCCAAGAATAATAATAATAATAATAATAATAATAATAATAATAATAACTGTTATCATAAACAGTGCCCTTCTTCACGGCAAAGCATACGCATGAATTATAAATGTAATATCATTCTTAAGTTGACTGTATGTGCAATAGGATAGCAGTTGTATGTTAGCTGGTGCCATTCACATAGTCAACCAGCTAACAATACACTGCCAACCCGTCACACACAGGTAAGCCGGTACACTTCATTACAGAAGAATCTATCCAGAAGCAAGTGGCAGAGTAGCTGTGGCTGCTGACTTGACCCAAAGCAGCCAGCTAACAATACACTGCCTACCTGATTCCGGCGAGTGTGTGCTCATTTTCACAGCCCATGAAGTCACGGAGGCTAAGTTGGTAACGTAAAACACAGCCGCAGAACTGCTGGAGTGTGGTGGCGTGGATGCAGAGAGCAAAGGATAACTTGAGGGAGTCAAGTCTCCCCTTCCACCATGTGAACGCTGGGCATCAAACTCAGGTGGATAAGATAAGCAGCAAGTGCCTTTACCAGCTGAGCCTTCTCGCCAACCCCAGAACTCTAATCTTAATAGCTACACCGAAGAGAATTTATAGAGAAACCTTGTTTTGTTTCTCCTAAACTATAAGAAATAAAGTTTATATTTCCAAGCTATAAGCATGTAAAAAAAAAAAACTTTTAAGCACTCTTAAATTGTTTTAGAGACAGGGTTTTTCTGTGTAGCCCTGGCTCTCCTGGAACTTGCTCTGTAACCAGGCTGGCCTCGAACCCAGAAGTCCACCTGCTTCTGCCTCCAAGTACTGGGATTAAAGGCATGTGCCGCCACCACCTAGCTAAGAACTCTGAATTCTTATACTTAGGTTTTCCACATTAAAAGTCTAAATAAAGATATTATTTTAGTAAAAATGAATTAACAAAGGTTCAATTGAATTAGGCAGTAAAGTATCTGGAAGATAAAAAATAATTTGGGCAGGGATTATAACTGAGGAAATGTGCATGGTTGATCAGTTTAAAGTGTCTAAAGAATGTAAGGACTTTTCAATGTCATTTCTCTCCCATTACAGGTGACATTAGTCGCTGATTTCTAAAATTCAGCTGTGTATTCAATTGTGAGTGTCACTGCTTGGATATAGAAAAATGTATAGATTGTCTAGAAAAACCTATTCAAATGGTGAAGTTTGAACTAAGTATGTTTAAAAGAAAGTGAGCTATTTGGCATAATGAGAAGCATGGTAAATGGTAATAGAGATGTGAGTCATATGAGCCTTTAACTTTTTCATCTATTAAAGAAAGTACAAGCCGGGCGGTGGTGGCGCACGCCTTTAATCCCAGCACTCGGGAGGCAGAGCCAGGCGGATCTCTGTGAGTTCAAGGTCAGCCTGGTCTCCAAAGCGAGTTCCAGGAAAGGCGCAAAGCTACGCAGAGAAACCCTGTCTCGAAAAAAAAACCAAAAAAAAAAAAAAAAAGTACAGAGAGTGGATGGCTCAGTGGTTAAAAGCACTAGCTGCTCTTCCAGAGGACCCAGGTTAGATTCTCAGCACCAACGGGATGGCCCACAACCTTCTGAAACTCCAGGGAATCGGAAGCCCTCTTCTGGACTCCACCGGCACCAGGCACACACTTGGTGCACAGATATGCATGCATGGAAATATACATAAGATAATAAGAATAATTTTCAAAAGGACACTCTTTTTAAAAAGAGAGAAACTACAAGTTTTGGGTTGGGCCTTTCTTTACAGGGCAGAAATACTCCATTGGATCCAGCATCCCGTCTGTCGTGCGTACACCTCTTTATCCACCAGATGGCACCATTTCCACGTCTTTGCATGCTTCTGAGTGTAGCAGAGGGTAGTGCAGCTAGCAGCTGTTGGGATGGAAGTCTAACAGCCAGCTAGCAATGCACTGCCTGCCTGACACACCCACGCTTCATCCTCTGCGGAGACAGAAGCTAGGAAGCGCCCTCCAACCAGGTACAAATGGCTACCATCAGTTGTGAGAATCTGTTTCTCAGTAAGTCTCAAGTAGATTCTGTAGTTAAACGTTTTTGATTCTCCCATTTTCAGACCACGCCACACTCCTGCAAATGCCTTCTATGGAAAGAATTAGTTTGCTCAAGATCAGACTGAAGACGGAAGGGCAAGCCCCGAACACTCACCTTGGGGGAACTTTGACTTCGCTGCTGCTTCATATCGTTGGCGAGCATCCGCATGTCATTTTTCTTTGAAAACAGATGAACATGAAGGGAGAAAACGCTTTAGGAAAATCATAAAGGGGAGGTGTGAAATTTTTCTGGATCCTGAGCTTGCCGGGCCACATTCACTCTTTCTAAAGCAACCGGGCACCTCCAGAGTATAAATTTCACACGGCACAAAATTTAAACTAGGCTGTAGACTTTCATGACATTTCTTGTTCCTAAGCGGGTATTACAGACTTCATCTTCCTCGAGAAGCCCCTTCAGAGGCTTTCTTGGGCCCAGAAAGAAGAGAATGGCACTCACCCACAGCATCCTTCCTCGATCCGGGTCCTCCTCCGGGGCGGTGCGCTGCAGTTTCCACTCCATCTCCAGGTGAGAGCGCTGTTCTGGAGTCTGGCCTCTTCCTTCAAGGGCTAAACACGACTTCCCAAACCGCTAGAGCCTCATCCCCACCCCCTCTCCGCCCCCAAGCCCACGATCCTTCTTCCCCTCTGGCCTCTGCATCCCCGCTCCTCCCACCGCTCCCGGAGCGTATTCCCCAGGGTACCCTTTAAAAAGCCCGCGGGGCGGCAACCAAAGCGGGAACCCCCACCTCCGCCCCGCCATAGGCCAGCGCCTGGATGACGTCGAGCCCAGGAGGGCTTCCCCCGCGTGGGGTGTGGGGGTGCCCCCTCCTGCCCGCGGTCTGGCACCGAGCCTCCCCGGTGGTGGCGCGCGCCGCAGCGCCAAGCTTTGCCGCGAGCAGTGGCGGGCCGGCGGAGCGCCGTCTCCACCGCAGGAGGCGCGGAGTCGGCGGGTGGAGAAGCGGGTGTTTGGAGTTCACCTTCGATCCGTTTTCGGAAAAAAACAAAACAAAACCAAAAACGTTTGGTTCTAACGGACTCTAATCCCTCTCCGCTCTCTTCTCCCTTTCTCCAATCCCACCCGTAATTCTCTCAGCCTTATTCTGATCACTGCTGGTGACGACTGCTTGTGAAAATTATTGAACTTTAACGGGTTTCCCAATGAGCACATCAACTCCTCTATCTTCAAACTCAAGAAAATGGTGTGTGTGTGGGGGGGGGGGGGGGTGTCTGGGCTGCTGAGAAGGGAAAACATTGAACTATCCATTCAGTAATTATTATCTAGGCTGTTGAGAAGGGGAAACATTCACATATGCGTTCAATAAGTTATCTGCACTGTCCACTTTGGGAACTGGTCAAGTTCTCTGACTGGATCTGTGAATTACTTCCTATACAGGAGGCTTGTGAGAGAAGAAAGCCAGCAAGGCAAACTGATCCGGCCCGGGACTGAATTGGTGGCGGAATTACTGGAGGGTCCTGACAAGGAGCCAGATGGGCTGCGCAGCCCTGGCCGCCCATCTGAGCTGCCAAAGAAGCAAGCTGTGCCATAACCGCAGGAAGCTCAACTGTCTGAGAAACCGGTCTAGCAGCCGGCTTCTCACCTCTCACACCCTCATCCCAAGTTGACATCAATCGCATTTTACTCTAATAGGTTCCTTTGTGCATTTTGGGGTAGGAGATTCATAGGTATCAGACAGATGTTCAAACGTGTCAATGCTTTAAACAAACACCACTAAATCCACTCTAGTACTTTTGAAAATTCACTCGAATGCTTTTGAAACGAGAAATACTGGCTTCGCAGCCACCCAGTTCCCCGTGTTCAATGACAAAGCTTGAAAATGTGTGCAGGTAACCTAACCTTCAAATGAGATTTACCGAAATGCTTGTATTAAAATATCTTTCTTACCCACAAGAATTCTACTTCTCTTGCAGGGTATTCAAATGCTTACACATTTCAAGTCCCAGTAAATCCTTCCCACAAACATTGAGACCAAAAGTGAGCCATCATTGCATGAGTCAGGCGGATTGTTAATTTAAATGATTGGTTTTGAAAGTGTCAACCCAAACTAGCAATATGTTGAAAATGTGAAATTTTTGTCTGCTCTATTCTGTTTTAATATTATTTTCACAAGTACCCATTTTGTAGGAACAAGGGAGTCATTGTAAAAACGAGCCCATAGATGCGTGTAAAATTTTTTTAAGAGTCCAACGTCTTATAAAGACTGAATTATTTGCTTACAATGCAGCTGTCACACAGTCTAAAAGTACATATAGACACTCGTTCCACAGTTACACAGCCCCTAAACTCCCTTTTCTTGTGTGAAGTAGGAAAGTATTATCCAAGTGTCTTCCTCTAAAATGTTATTGTGCATTTAGGGGCTGGCAATTATAGCAGCCTAGTGGTAGAATGTTAACTCAGCACATAGGAGACCCTAAAGTTCAATCACCAATACCACTGCCCCCCAAGTTATAAAATTCAGACTATATTTAGTATCAGAAAGATGGAAATCGTTCATCGATTAGTAAGTACCACAGTAATAACTATTATACTCAGAGGTCCAAAGTACTTGATTTATTGTGTATATGAGGATATGTGCCCTCAACAATTAAATCCAAAAAGGAAAATGCAGTTTTTCAATAAATCTGTCAGACAACACTTGAGTCACACAATCTAAAATCACTTTAAGA
>CABHPQ010162949.1:0-38151 GCA_902168405.1 Peromyscus aztecus | reverse complement strand
CCCCCCCCCCGGAAGAGAGGGGGGGGGGGGGGCGCCGGGCGCGCGGGGGGGGGGGGGGGGGGGGGGGGGGGGGGGGGGCGCGTGGAAACTTGGGCAAGGTGAGGCCTCAGGTGGGCTCCAAATCAGCCTAAGGAGGATGGAAAGACAGACAGCTCAGAAGGAAACAGGCTGTGTTATGCAGGTCTGGATCACAGCCTTGTCCTTAGAGTCCCTCTCTGATGGCCAAGATACCATCGCAGGACTCTTGGTAGTATGGCTAGTCCTGAAATATTGGAGCAGGCTGGAGGTGCAGGGGCTGTGAATCTGCTGCTAAGGGACTGAGTAGAGGTGGTGGCCTGGAAGGCCTAGTCTATTCTTGTTAATTTCTCACACTCACATTCTGCAGATGTGTGCTGCCTGTCTTGGGGTGCCCCTCCAGACAAATAGGAAACATTCTGCAGAGGAGCCTGTGGACTCCACAGCTGGAACGGCACTTGTGGAGTATCCCTGGACACTCACAGGAGGCCAGAGACACAGTGGGGGTACTGAACCCACAGGGCTGCTTTCCACGTTCTGCACCCTGCAAACCCCCTTGGCCTTGGCAGCTGCTTTCTGTTCTGCTGGGGTCTGCGGCTCCTCCGGCTTCAGGAAGGCCCTCCCCCAAGCTCTCAGGACTCCAGTGGGTTGTATGGAGGTCAGACGTGTCTAGAATGCAGAAATGCCATAAGTGCCCAGAGAACTCTCCTTTACTACTGCCCCAAGACATAACAGTGATGGGATGGAGGCAAGGCCCATTCCTGTCTGCACAGGCTGGGTGCTCTCCAGGGTTCCTGTGGGTGGGGATGGGGGCCAGAGCCCCTGCAGAGGGGGTGGGGACTGCAGAAAGCACTGTTTGCTCCCAGGGCACAGCCCCTCCCCCATTGCCCTGTCTCTAGCAGGATGGTTTCCAGCGCCTGGATCCACTTCTCTCCTAGGGCCAGCTCTATCTGAATCCCAAGCCCCGAGTCACCAATCTGGCTTTTGTTACCAACAGAGTTGGTCCACGCTCCTGGTGAAGAGGGTGTGGCTTCTCCAGAGCTGTGCATGGGGCCACAGCACCCCTCCATCCCTTTGGGGGTGTGGTCCTCAGGTAAATCTGATAAATATTTTCCTGAGATTAGGCTTGTGGGGAAAAGGAGATGTGCAGGTTGAATGACCAGTTGGGACCCTCCTCACTTCTGGAAACCTCTCCCTACTCTGTCAACAGCCCTCCTGCTCGGCATGTCTCTGCCTCAGCCTGCCCAGTTGTGGGGCCCGGGCCCCTCCATGCTCCTGTCATTTTTTCTGTTGCCCCCCCGGCCCCCCCCACAAGTGTGGAGAGAGCGGTCCATCTCAGACCTATCAGGTGGGCACGCAGGTAGATGATACCTTTACATTTAGTGCAGCTCTCTGAGCAGATGAGTAAACGCAGGGCCCTCATGTGTCTGTCCTACAGAAGCAATACAGGGCTACACCCCAAGATAACCCACTGTCACCTAGTCCCTGAGGAGCTGCTTAGGAGAGAAGCTGGGACCACATCTCTTGACAGGAGGTGGAAACCTATTTTTCCTATGTCTAGTTGTCCAACTGAGGCCATGTTATGTCTCCATGTCTGAGTCCCACCAGGAGATGTTGAAACAGTGAACCTGGGAGTATAAAGGTGTTTTTTCTACACGGGAGCTGAGTTCGTGGATGCCCCTGGTAGGGACTGGGATAGCCCTGCCCACATGCTAGTTCCAAAACCCTTTTGACTGTCTCCTGTGACCCTCACCCTAGTCTCAGAGCAGGCTGGGGACAAGCCTGTGGAATGAGACAGTAGATACTGCAGGTCCTGGTCTTTTGCCTCGCCTGCCTCTCCCCAGAGTAGGCTGGAGGGCTGAGTCATGGCCTCTTGGTCCCTCTTGGTCAGCTACCAACTGGTGCTCAGGGGACAGAGTGAGGACTGGATGTGTCTACCTGGAGGGAGGTTCATCACTGCTTGTGCAGTTTTGAGCAGGTGGCCTGTGGAGACCCAAGTGGTGTGTGGTGTCCAGGAGTGGCCCAGAAAGTGTAAGGCTGGGTCTCTGGTTGTCAGAATAACTGGCTCCCGAGGACCTCTGGGAGGTGAGGGAGTGTATAGAGGGAGAGTGAGATCACCTCTGGAGTCCTGGTACAGGCTTGGCCGCAGTAGTGGTAAGTGCAGGGAACTACAGTCATCCTCCTGGCTGGTTATTTCAGGAGCTTCCTTAGCCCACACATGAGCCAAGGCAGCCCCACCTTACCTGTCTCTTGCCCCTTGATGCACAGGATGCTCAGGCAGGGTTGTGACCCCAGGGACTCCTAGCACCTCTCGAAGCTGAGCGCCGGTGAGGGCTCCCCTATGTCTGGCCTAAGTCGTTTCAATGCTCCACCAGCCCCCAGCAACCTTGCCAGGGCTGGGGCCTAGCAATTAAAGCCCCCTCGTCTCCAATTGGTTTGTAGTATTAAAAACGAATTGCGATCGGCCAGGTTGTCATTTCTACCTGATAAAACATCACTTTTATTGATCTCACTCACCCAGGGCCATCATTTATCTTGCTTCAGCATTTCACATAATGGCTCGTTTGTCTTGCTCAAAGTGTAGTCTTGCATGTTTAACCCCCAGGGCGCCGCAGCCTGTGTCCTCTCCGCGTGCATCCTGCCCTTGGACCAGGCCTGTTCTGAGGGTAGCAGGTTCTGGAAGGCCAGGACCACAATGTCTGAGGCAAGGTTGGAGGAGGGAGGAGCAGAGGAGCAGAGGGAGCCTGGAGATGGGAAGCCAGTGAAGCCTGCTCCGGCTCGACTATGTCCTACCGTGTCTCCTGGAGCTCCTATGGGGAAGTCCTGAAATTGGGCACGACTCAAGGATGCCGTGGTCAGTAGTCGCCTGCCTGGGGCTTGTCCTACTTGGGTTCTGTGAGCAGCACTTCTTAGTCCTGCCTTGAGCTCCCCCACACCAAGGCCTTTGTCTTGGTGCAGAATCCCTCCTGGAGTCTGGGCCAGCCTGGCCCCTTTAACCCTGACCCAGGGCCACCAAGAAAGCCACCTGTCCATGGACTCTTGGTGCTCTTGAGGTTACCTGCTTCTCAGCAGGCAATTGCTAAGGCCTTTAGTCTCTGCCACCCTCTGGCTGTAGCCCCCCATCTCCTGGCCACTGTCTTCCCACTACCTGCTCTGCCCTACCTGGGACTCCCTTTTCCAGAAAGCTGCCTAGATCAACCAAGGGACAAGCAGAGCTGCTTGCTTCACCAACCATGATTATCCCCATTAGTTCTGGAGCCCCGTGCAAGACACAGTACTGTTCTGGGCTGGAAATGGCAGGACCCACCTTGTGGTGCTGTGAGGGAGTTAGCTTGGCCACCTGGCCCCAGTGCAGCTGCTGGCCAGCTGTCCCCAGTCTCTCCCGTCTGCCTGTCTGGAGTCTTGGAGCCATGGTGTCTTGGTGGCTGGCTGTTCAGCTGCTCCTTGCCATGCTATTGCTCAGCACTGCTGGCTGCAGTGGAATTGGTTGGATAGAGGAGAGAAGCCCAAGGCCTGCTTGGGGGGTTCTTCACGCCAGGCTTCATGGCAGATGTCACTGACACCCTCCAGGCTCTGGCCCCACCCACTTTCTTGCATCAGAGCCTCCTTGTATGACCTCCTGAGCAAACTTTTTATGTTCTCTCCCTTTCCGTGTGTGTGTGTGTGTGTGTGTGTGTGTGTGTGTGTGTGTGTGTGTGTGATGTTACTGGAGTAAACTCAAGACCTTGCATTACTAGGTAAACATTCTGCCACTGAGCTATGTTCCCAGCAAAACAGGCTCAAGTGGGCAAAGGATGACATCATTAAAGTTTCTGTCTCAGGGGCTCCAGGAGCCATGCTGAGGGTCAGCCCCACTCTGCCCATCAAGAACCCAAGCTCCTGCAGTTGGACATCTCAAGTCCACAGAGGGTCCCTGAGCCAGAGGCCCAGTGCAGTGCAGCTGCACCCCAGACTCCAACCTTCACTTTGTCTCAGTGTCCACTGGGCAGCTAGGAACGACAGGACACCTGTCCCAAAGGTCATGACCTCTGATCATCTCAGGGCTGAGTCCACAGCCCCACACAAAGCTGACTAGTCTGCTAGCGCCCCGAGCACCTGGCTTTGCGGCCCTTACCTATCAGCTCTTGGTGGGACTTGGAATCGGTTGAAGGGAGGATTTGGTGGCAATCTTTGTAGCAGGTACCTGCTGGACCGTACAGGCATTAGACCATATCCTGCTTCCACAAGAGGACCATCTCTGACCAAAGTCGTTCAGTGGCAGGCAGGCGACAGTAGAGAGAAAGAGACCTATCCGTCAGGCAGGGCTGTGTAGGTGCATAACCAAGCTCTCACATATGGAGGTGGGAAGTGAAGGACCCAGCCCCGCTCCCAGAATCAATCTTGCTGTTCCACATCTGCCCTGGGTCCCATCTCAAGGTATCTGTAGTGAATTACCAATCAGGGCTGTCTCGCCTGGCCAGTGCTGAGCTTTCTTTGGGTCTGCAGCCTCCTGATTAGGGGACACATAGTCCTCTCTACTCCCACTTTATGCCCAGTGCTTGACTTATAATCAATCCTCTGCTCAACAATTAGAACTTTTTACCCCCTTCCCATCAAGAGACAGGGTCTTGCTATGTAATCCTGGCCGGCTTGGAACTTGCTACGAGGACCAAGCCAGCTTCAAACTCAGAGACCCACCTGCATCTGCCTCCCGATTCATGGTGTGCACCCTCATGCCCGTCAGGCATTATGTATTATTCTCTGCATAGCTGTCTGGCAGAAATATTTTTGGTGAACAAATCCATTCAGACCCTCACCAAAGCAGTGTTCACAGTATGGAGTAGCGTTTGGGGCCGCCCTTCCCCGTTGTCCTGTGTTCTGTGGGCTCCACGTCCTATCTGAACCAGTTCAAGCTGGACAGGTGACCAACCCATTATTCATTCATACTAACAAGTCCAGCCCTAGGGTCAAGAAGGACTTGTGACTTGGGTGGGGGTAGGGTGATGACTCTAAACTCATCTAGTCACTCAGTCTTCTCCCAGTCCAGACAGGAATGACCACGTGACACAGACAGGAGACAGGCACAGTCACAACCTGGACTATCGAGCACCTGTACAATAGTTCATATATTTATTCTTAAGCAAGTTATCAATAAAAAATTTAATACTAAAATGCCTTTACATAGAGTTTGCTGTTCATAAAACCTTTGTGTTTTTTGTTTGTTTTGTATTTAGTGTTTACATTGAAAACAAAAATCCGACCAGCCTCTTAGTTTACACATTTACAAGGATCGTGCTTTCGCCACGGTTAGCCACGGTTGGGGAGAAGGGGTCACGCCATTCGCGTGTACACACAGAAAGGAAGTGGGGGGATAAAGACAGAGCGGAGAGCTCAGCACAGGGAGAAAGAAACATCCAGAGGCGGCCCACAGAGCAGCCTTTCCACTGCTCCTGTGCCCCTGGGTACTGGGGTTCCGAGCACTGTCTTCCCAGCTCCAGCCTGGGGCGTGTTCCTTCGCTCACCGTCTTTCCGATTCCCTAGTGTGAGCAGGACCTTGGTGGTCATCTCTTCCGATGACCACCAGGAATGAAATATTGCACTCATGTGGAGAACAGAAAGCCTCAGGGCGGTGGGGCAGCCAGGGATGGGGTACCCTTGGTTATGCTGTGGGTCACCAAGAGTGACCCTTTGGGCAATTAGTGAGATAAATGAAGTCCCTGGAATTGGGACAGGACTCCTGGTGGGCCTGAGAAAAGGAAGAGAGGCTGGAGGGTCCCAGTTAGGGTTGGGCTGGGTGCCCATCAATACTCCTTGCTTCCTGGGAAGCCTTGGCCTGGTGGACACTGCGGAGCACGTGCACCACAAGGCATTTTTGAGGACAGAGGCCTTCGGTCCATGGGTCCAGCCTGTTCTTTCCATCAAGGGAGAAGAAGGGTTGCTGAGCTTTCCTGGTGCTTGGGGCCAGGGTGTGGGTACAAGAGGCCAGAAGGGACTCTTGTTATACACTCCATGCATGAGCCTGCCACAGCATCTGCCCTGAGTGCCTATAAAATAGGGCCAGAAACTGTCGTGGGGGTGGGGTGGACGGGGGGCCCCAGGACCAGAGGCTGGGGTAAGAGAAAGGGAACCAGATGGGCCTTGCCCCCTTGGGTGAGCAGCACCTGACTTTCTACTGTTCTTTTTGACTCCAGTGCCTCCAGCCCAGCCTCACTACCACCCACACTTGAGGTTAGCCAGAGGTGATGGGGCCCCAGGGAAAGGGTCTAGTGGAAAAGGGGAGTCTTGTTGGTGAGGAGGTACTCATGCAGAACTGTGGACCAGCCCCAGGTGGGCCCCAAATTCTGGCCCAGAAGGGACCTGGACCAGCTGCACCATTGTGGAAGCCCTACTGCTCTTGGGAGGAGGCAACTGGTGCCCTGGAGGACAAGGAAGGGGATGAAGTGGGAGGGGCGAAGGGGGGTGAGGGCAACTACACCCTATTTGAGTGAGGCCAGGCTTCTCTCCCTGCAACAAACTGGCTGTGGAAACGGAAACCAGAAATGACTTGGAATATTCAGGAAAGGAAGTCTAAGCATCCACTTTTCTTATTGATACTTCAAAATACATGTTCGTTTGTTTTGTTCCAAACAGAGGTAAGCTATATATGGTGCTGCCGTGCTCCTGGGCTGCAGAGCGGGGCAGACCTGTTCTCATCTTGTGGCCGGAACCCCTCTCCTCCCAGGGGCCTTCATCACTGCCCCACCCCCATACTTATGTACGGGATGTACTGAAAGGAAATAAACTGCAGTGTAATTTCCTTCACATAGTTGGCCCCCAAGAGACTGGAGGGTATGATTGGGTCTCATGTGACCATTCCATGGCCTTTGGCCCCCATTCCAGCAGCCTCTGCAGTCACAGATGCCCCTGTTGGAATTCAACTAGGCTGAGAACAGTGCATTTCCAAAGAAAACCCCAGGGCAAAACCCTACACACACACACACACACACACACACACACACACACACACATACACACACACACACGCCCTGCACGCATGTGTGCATGGGCACACACCCACCCTTGTCACGAAGGTGGGGAAAAATCCTTTTCCATTTTTTTCCCATAAAACTTCCCCACAGAAATACAATATTTACATAGAGAAATAAATAGACAACACACCTGATTTCTGCTTTCCCTGGTGGGAGACAGTCGGAGGTACTAGGGAAATATGGCTTGGATTCTAATCTCTCGAGAACGGCGGTGCAGTGGCAGAGCAGCCAGTCCCTGTGGGACCAGCCGGCCCTCCCTCCCTCCCTCTGGAGCAGCTAGGATGGGACTGGGGTCCAGCCTAGGAGTTCTCTCCAGAGAACTTCAAGGAGAAGCCTGATCCCGCCTTGGGGGGTTGCATATTTGCTCAGACCAGCTCCTGGCTAGCTGACCTCTTGGCTGCAGCCATGGATGAGGGTGGGAAGAGGCAGCCGCAGCTCAGCACAGGATGGGCACACCGTCAGCTGTCACCAGGCGTCCAGTGGTGGGATCATAGGTGCCCGCCAAGTAATAGAGGTCCTGCTGGTCCTGGTACTTGCGGCCCCGCATCATCTGCTCATACTGCTCCCGCCCTACCACCTGGCACTTGTGGGAGATGGTCTGCACGTCGTTCTCATCCTCGTGGCAGGACTGGTAGAGCGCATTCTGCGGGGAAGGGCGCAGTGTTGGGGACGGTCTCAGCCGACATCCCCACACCCAGGGACGGTCTGGGGCTTGGGAAGGGTCATCAGGACAAGGCGATGTTGGCTGCTGGTCTCATTACCGGTCTCCCATTCTCCCAAAGGCGCCTCACCTTCCCCCACCCCGCCCTCCCCCACCCCGCCTTCCCACCCCTCCTTCCCCCACCCCGCCTTCCCCCCCCTCGCCCTCCCCCCTCACCTTCCCATCACTCTGACGCTTCCCCAGCTTGGTCTCCTCGGGGTGGTAGAACCACTTGACCTTCACCACCATGTTGCTGCCCCATGACTCCCACAAGCTCTCGATGCGGCCAATATAGGGCAGGTTGGGTCGTCCAGCCGACAGGAAGACCGCACAGTCCCCGATGCGCAGTGTCTCCTTGCCTCTGACGATGGCCTTGTAGAACAGTTTCCTGGCCTTCCCCTTCATGCCTCTCCTCTGTAGGGCAGACGAGCAGATAGACACAGTGGTGAGGAGGGACCCACAGACCTTAAGGAAAGGTGGTAGCCAAGGAAACAGAGCATGCAGGAGGCATAGATGGTGTGTCTCTACATGTGTCTGCAAGGGCAGAAAATGGCCACACAATGGATGGAGAAGGGCCCCTGCCATGTATTCCTTATGAGGTGGGCCACACTTGGATTCTCTCTGCATATTGGTCATGATAGAAAGACTGTAACAGAGTCCAAGGGCACACAGGATCTAAGGGCAGAAGCACATAAGAAATGTTCGCTGCAGTTTGGTTTACAAGGGTGAAAAAAAAAAAAAAAAAACCAACCCACAGGCAGCTGAGCAAAGTGGTACACTGTGTCTTTAATTCCCACACTCAGGAGGTGGAACAGGCGGATATCTGTGAATTCCAGGCCAGCCTGGTCTACAGAGTGAGATCCAGGCCAGCCAGGGGTGCACAGTGAGACTCTGCTGCCAAAAAAAAAAAAAAAAAAAAAAAAAAAACACAACACAAACAGAAAGGCTACAAATAAGCACAGGTCCACTACAGACAGACGCGGCAAAGCAAGCTATGCGTCCGTCCGTCTGTCCGTGCAGTGATGACTTGCAGCCTCCCAAAGCTGGCTGTCTAAGCAGCAGGAAAGGCTTCTCAGACAGCACTGCGGCATGGCAACGCATGGAGAGCAAGCACAGCACGCTCCCGCGTGTGGGTCGTTTGTGACCACACAGGACGCAACGGCTCTAATGCGCAAATCAGTGCTCATTATTGGTTGCTTTAGATTACTGGTGTTTTTTTGTTGTTGTTGCCTTGGGGTTTCCAAATGCTTTGAGATTAAAAAAAATTATGTCTATATGTGGATACCCCTGAAACTGGAGTTACAGGCAGTTGTGAGCTGCCCTATGTGAGTGCTCGGTACTGAACCCAGGCACTCTGCAAGAGCAGAATTTGCCCTTTGCCACTGAGCCATCTCTGGCCCCTGAACGCTTTATTTGAAAGTGAAGAAGAAGAAGAACTACAGAAGAAACGTTTGGGGTCTGAGGGAGCAGAAGCAAGCCCATTTCTCTATTGACACTATGCTCTCTGCATCAGGGAGGCAGGCCCCCTACCTGTGTCGGGTTCCCGGACCACTTCCAGAGCTGCCGGGCAGGCAGGAAGGCTGAGATCTTTGGCCGGTTTTCCACGGAGGGCAGCCGCTGCCTCCGAGAAAGCTCTTTGGCTTTGGAGAAGCTCAGGGCCTCCTTGCGCTTGAACTTGGGTTTGCCACCACCGGGGCCGGCACCAGCCCCTGCACCAGCCACTCCGGCCCTGGACAGGAAGCAGCGCTGGGCATGGGTGTGGGGGCTGCTACCCGTGGAGCGCAGGGCTTCCGGTGGGGCCAGGAGGGCGGGTACAGGGCGGGTGAGACAGGTCCGAAGCAGCAGGGCAGGGTCCTCATCATCTGAGCTGTAAGAGGAGTCCTCATTATCTGAGGAGCAGAGGCTGGAGGTGGACATGGAGCCTGAGGAAGAGGATGTGGATGAGCCAGAGGAGGAGGATGACATGGAGAGGCGGGTGAGGAAGCGGGAGGGCACACCGGCGGCCAGCCCCGGCCCGTCCTCGTCCTCATCCGAGTAGGAGCTGGGGCAGTCACTCTCACAGGGCAGTGGGTACTTGCGCAGAGCCAGTCCCATGGGTAGTGGATGCACAGGTGGCCGTCCCTTCTTGTCCTTGCCCATGAGGGCTGGGTGCGTATAACTGGGGCTGGCTAGAGGCCTCCCCAGCTTAGGTCCAAAGTCTTTGTCACCCATGAGCAGAGCCTTGCAGTTTTTGTTCTTGGGAGAGGTCACACCCTCATGGTCCAGCTTAACCAGGAACTCGCCGCCTGCCCGCCGCCTGCCGGCCTTTTCCGCTTCAGCCCGCTCAGCCTTCTTGGCCCGAAGCAACTTGTGGGCTCCCCCTGGCAGACCTGCCCCAGCCCCTCCCACAAAGGGTGTGTAGGAACTGGCCAGGCTGCTGAAGGAGTCAGCGCAGAAGCTGTTACCAAACACAGGAGCAGCCATGCTGTGCATGGGAAACAGGGTCTCCCGGGCCCGCAATTTCTTAGCGCTTCCGTTGAGCTGGAAGAGGTTCTGCAGCACCCCGGGCCCTTTGCCACCTGCTGCTGCAGCTGCTGCAGCCACTGCTTTCCGCTTGGTCTGAGCCACTGCTGACCAGCTCAGCAGGGGACTGCCCCTGCGGCCAAGGAAGTGGTCTGAGGACCCCGTGGGGGACTTGGCACCTGAGGTTAGGAGGTCGACTTTACCTGGGGGTGGGAAAAAGCCAGAACAGTCAGCTGTATCTGCTGGGCCTGCCCAGCTGTCTCCACTTACCCACCAGGTCCCATGTGCCTCCCAGTGACCACACTCCCAGGAGCCCTCCCTTCCCAGTTCCCAACAGTTCTGCAAATACCAGCTTTGTCTTTGCTGATGGATTTCTTCCCCAGGGTCTTGGAAGCTTCAGGGCCATCCTGCACTTTAGGGGACAGGCTGGGAGAAGGAGCTTCACTAGGCTGGGGGGCCTCGTTGGGTGCCTTTTTGGTTCTCCGGCAGCTGCTGGACACCAGCAGGGCTGGAGAGGGCTCTGTACCTGTGGAGTGGATGAGGGTCTCATTACAGGCCTGCTGGTGGGTGACTGCCACCCTTTCTGAACATTGGGAACATGTCCAGCTCCTTGGGAACATTTCCAATGTTAGTGAGGCCCAGGTAGAAAGGGCCTCGGGGAGCTGTAGAGGAGGGAGCAAGAGCCCCACCCTTAGGTAGATGCTCACACTGGATCTTGAAGTCTGGAGGCAGCAACCTGATGTTAGAGACAGCTATGTGGCCTGTGTCTCCGTCGTCAAACTCGACCACCACAGAGTCCAGGTCCTCTTCTTCATCACTAGAAGCACCTGCAATGGGGCATGTCCTGAGCATGTGGCCAGCCCGGCTGGCCAGAAGGCGGGAGGTGGGAGGGGGGGAAGGGGGGGGACGGGGACAAGAGGTGCTGAGCCAGGATGGCGCTGTAGCCCGACTACATTGGCGCTCTGATAAACCAGCACCACTCCTGTTGGCCACCTGGTACTACAGCTACACACACGGCACACACACAGGTACACACACAGGTGCATACACAGGCACACACAGAGGCACTCACAGGCACACACACACACACACAGGCACACACAGCACACACACAGACACACACAGGCCCACACACGGCACACACATACACACACACACAGGCACACACCCAGACACACACAGGCACACACACGGCACACACACACACACACAGGCACACACACGGCACACACACAGACACACACAGGCCCTCCCCCCCCCACACACAGGCACACACACAGGCCCACACACAGGCCCACACAGGCACACACACACAGGCACACACAGCCTCCGGGCACACATACACTGGAGCAAAGACCTCTCTCTGCAAGTCCTCCTTGGAGTGCCCAGTGGACTCTTGTCCATTTGCCCAATCATCTTTAGACCATGAGTCTTCCTGCCCTCAGGGCCCTCCATGCCCTGTTTTGCCCAGGGCAAATGGGCTGGGATGCACACATGATGGATTTGGTGACCCAGGTACTGGGATTCTGGACCTGCTGGGCCTGCTGATTAGCTGGACATGGGAGTGGTCCCCCATCCCTCACCTCTCACTTTCTCATGGCTGCCGGTGAACTGATCTTACTGTCTGTCCACTTACAGCAGACCCAAGTCTGCCTTGCTCCAACCCCCATGAGAAGCTGGACTGTGGGTAGGAGTCCCTCTCTGGAGCTCTAAAGGTCACAGAGGGGCCTTGCCCTAGTCCTGGTCTCGGGTGTACTTACCTCGAACCACATTGCCTGGATACAGGCACCGAGACTTCTGACTCCAGTAGGCGCAGACCCGGGTACCAGGTGGAAGGTACCTACTGGACTGTGGCCGGACATCAAGAACCTGCAGGGAGCCGTGGAACAGTAGCCTATGAACAGGAGGGTCGGGCCACAGGGCTCACTGTAGGGCCAGGCTGAGGTCTTCCTAGTGGTGGGGAAAAGGCCACTAGGCTTGCCTCCCTAGGCAGGAGCCATCCTTACCGCCTCCTGCAGCAGCTGCTCCAATGAGTAGATACGCTGCCGGTTGCCTCTCTCACCCTCAATGACGATGCTGTAACTGAGGGCATTTAAGAGCACATGAGGCTCCTGCAGGAGTCTCGCTGCCCAACAGGTCACACCCAGCATGCATTCCTCCCACCAGGCCTGGGCCTCACATGTCGGGGGGCTGCAGAGTCCTGACGCTGCCGGCATAGAGCAGACTGTCCTCCTTAGGAATGAGCACAGGCAGACCATCCTGCAGGTCCTCCTTGTGGATGGTGCAGGACCGTGCTGCAGGGGAGGACATCAGTGCTGGGCCTGGGCCCGCCCTCCATTCCCTCCCCAGTCAGCTGGCACCTCTTCAGCCTGCTTACCCAGGGCGGCGCTCTGCTCTGCACTTAGCTGGACACCGGCCTCCTCTTCTTCCTCTTCCTCATCCGAGAAGCTGCTGTCATCGTCAAACTCGAAGTCATCCTCCACAGCGAAGCTCTTCAGAAGCCGGCTGACGGCTCGGCCCTGGCCCTAGGTGGACCACAGGGGTCAGGGGAGGAGGTTGGAGGGGCTGGGCCCCCACTGGGCTCCGGGCCTGGGAGGGCTGCTACCTGCTTGCTGACAGTTTCTCTCTTCACCTTCGTCAGCTTCCTGCTCTTTCCTAGGATGGCCTTGGCATTGCGGGCTGACAGGGCGATGGACAAGGCCCCATTCTTCCGCTGCTCAAGAAGAGAGGACAGAAGACAGCAGTGAGGACCGGAATGGCTTCTCTAGCCAGCGTGGGCTGTGACTCAGGGTTGAGTGGGGAAGGCGGGGAGGCTGGGTTCTCCCCCTTTGGATGCCCACTGACCACCCTGATTGGCCTACCCTCAGTACTGGCTGCAACATGGCGCTCTTGCGTGTGGCTCTCTTGAGGCGCTCACTGGCAAGTTTGCTGCCTTCCTCTCGGCAAGCAAAGGTCCGCGTGGGGCTGAAAAGGGCATCCCTGCTGGCAGCAGTCCCAGGCTCCGCACAAAGGCCACTTTTCGCCTTGCCCTTGGCTTTCTTCTTGCCTGGTGCACCTGGGGGCCTCCGCCCTGGTGCCCGCTCCAGCTTGGGGCCCCCCTTGCTTTTCACTGTCCGTCTTTTGATCTTAACCTCGCCCTCAGGACTGGACAGGCGGCAGGCCCCTGTGGGAGGGAGGGAGGTGGTCACTGGGCCCCTCGTATACGGGCCCCTCGTATACAGGGTACACAGTAAACCAGTCTGCTCTGGTCTCTTGGTTACCTAGCAAACCCTGCCTCTCCTTTTTCTTCTTGGCCTTTTGGTTGGCTTCCATCTTGACCACGGAGGAAGGTGAGGGTCCCAGCACTGCCACACCGGCTCCTGGGTGCAGCACCAACCCAGGCTCCCTGGGAGCTGCCTCTGTCCCCAGGAGTGCCTGGCAATCCTCACTGTCATAGCCGCTGCCTGGAGGACAGCAGAGAGCTTGGTAACTGGATGGTGAACCTGGCTATTTGGGGTGGACCTAGGCAGTACGGCCAATGAAGACATCATCATCCTCTGGGCTGCTCGGGGGTGGGGGCAGGAACCTGGGGTACTGAACCCACCCTGAGAGTATTTGGCAGGAGAAGGGGATGGGATTTTCTTTCCTGCAGCTCCACCTTGCAGAACTGAGCTCCTCTCTGGGGAGTCCCTCCCTCTCTGTATCCGCGGGCCCAGCTGGCCCCTTGCTTCCTGCTCCCAAAGCAGCGCTTCCCTTTGCCTTCTCTCAGCCTCCGACCCTGGAGGAGGAGCTGGGAGGGAGGAAGCATCTATTTTTCCAGGCTGTTTCTGGACTAGTCTGCTAGGGAAGGAAGAGATACCCCACCAACTTGCCAGATGCTGAGGGCAGAGGTGGAGGAGGCTATTTTTAATGTGTTTCCAGGGTGTGTCCAGGGCTTCTTGATGCCCTGAACAGAGAACTACTGAACCCTGGCCTGGAGACAAAGGCTCCTTCCCCAGCCTTTCTCAACAAGAAATTGTCCCTGGACCTGTCCATCTCACAAACTCCACTTGGTTCCTGTGGTAGCCATGACCCCTGGCGCACCCCTCTTTCAGCCCCCAGGTGACCACGGCTCAGGCTTCAGTCACTCACACCACCAACTTGCCTGCCTCATGTGCCACAGCCACTGCTGGCTGGGCTGGGAAACTGGGCATCTCCCTGCCACCGTCCCCACCGGGGTGTGGCCGCTGTGCCGCCCCTGACACCGTGACACTCTTGCCTCTAGAGAGCTTCTGCCGGATGCGCCCACCTGGGGCAGCCTCTTTGCGCTGGAAGGCACCGAGGCCAGCGGGCAGCCCTTTGCTCTTGACTCTCGGCTTCAGCTGGGCCACCTTGTGGGCCACCGAGGACGACAATGCCGCCTGGCCGCTGCTCTTCCTGCACCGCACCTTCTCCTGTGAATAGGTGAGAGCTGCATGATCGGGCACGGCCCCAGCCACAGCCCCTGACCTGTGTGTGGGTTTCCTCTGTCACTGTGGGGCCCAGAAAACAGCATCCCCGGGGACTTGCCCTGAAAAGGGCCCTGAGGACATCTGGCCTGGGACAGATGGCTGACTACCAGGGCAAACATCATGCCCATCTACCTACCCCCTTCCCCCCATTCAACTCTGGATGGTAGAACAGGGGAAGCTGAGATCCGGAGAGCTCCTGTGGGTATATGCTGTGTGCTTTTGTGAAAAGATAGAAGAGCTCCTTAGGCAGAATGACCAGCCAGCATCCCGCCCATGCCTACAGCCCATAGGAGGCAGAGAGGAGGATAGCTCCAAGTATGAGAACAGCATGAGCTACAGAGCAAGTTCTAGACAATCAAGGAACAGAAACTGCCATCATCACCACCAGCAAACCACCCCCAAAACAAGCAAGCAAAAACAAAACAAAAACAGCCTTCTGTTGTTGGAGGCAACAGAACAGGTAATAAGAGGCCCGGGACCTTGGAGAGTAAGAAAAGTGGAAGGGCCCAGGATTCTGCCCGGTGCCGGAGACGTGGTGTTGAGAGTCAGGCACTCTGTGGATTCCTATCCTCAGTACACTGCTATACATTTTACTTCTACTGGAGTGTGTATGTGGCAGGGGATGGCTCAGGGGACCAGTGACAAGCCACACAGGGAAAGCTGTTGCCAGTGTGGAGGCAACCCCCCCCCTCGTTACCACATCTGCATATCTGTGGCATCACTTCCTTTAATCAAGGTATCAGAGGTCAGAGGCTCACCAAACCCTGGCAGGTTCACCGAGCTCAATGCCTCATTCCTGACATCTCATGTATGGTGCCCATCTGGGGTGAGGGTGGAGGTCTGGAGACTCACCGAGGAGGCCGTCTGCAGGCCTGGGTAGGCACTCTTTTCCAGTTTGCTTCTCTTCCTTGTGGGCTCGTCACCTCGTAGCTCGGCACACAGCAGACTTAGGCTAGCACGCACAGCCCTAGGGGGGAGGCGGTGGTGGGCACAGGGCAAGCATAGCAGCAAGGCTTGTGTATCATATCCTTCACACAGTCCCTGAGGTGTGTCCTGAGGGGCAGCCCATGTGCCGGACACAGTCTCCTGTCTCACCTGCTAAAAGCAGGCACTGGGGGTGTCCAGCCAGTACTGAGCCTCCCGGCCAGTCCCTCCTGCCTACTGACTACCAGCTCCCGGCAGTCTTTGGGGCAAGGTTGTGCTGGAAATAAGACATCTTTCCCTCCCTCCACTCATCTTTCCTCCCTGCTGGGTTGGGATGCCCTTGGGGTGTCCAATCATGAGTCAGTGACCTAAGGCCTAGGCAGAGGGACTTGGGGGTCCCTAGGATACACCCCAGTAATTGTGAGTCAGGGCTGTGTAGTGTTGTGGGTCTGTGGCCTCACTCTCCACCTGGAATATGGGAGAGTGACACAGGCTCCTGTCTGTGGAGCTGGGGTAGGGTATCACTCAAGTCTGGGTTTGGCTCTCAGGATATGGCCAAGTGGTGGCACACACCTGTAATCCCAGTGCTTAGAGGCTGAAGCGAGAGAGACTATCAGAGCCAGGCAGGAAGACCTGGTCAGACCTCGGCTTTGAAAAAAGGCGGAGAGGGGGAAAAGGACATTGGGATACAAATAGAGTCCACTCCCAGCTGGGGCAGGTAAGGACAATGGGCAGAGAAAGGTAGGCTCCTCCTCCTAGACCTCAGAGGCTTGCTGGGGGGCAGGTCCTCGATTTAGGATCCTGTGAAGGAGGCTCACACATCAGTGTCCATTTTCCAGATGGGACCAGGAAACTGGTTCAATTTTCTTGGGGGTGTCGGCCAGTACTGAGCTTCCTAGTTGGTCCTTCCTGGCTGCTGAAGCTCATAGTAGCCTTGAGACCCTCCCCGCAACTCCTCCAGCTTTAATTTCCCCATGTCCTGTGGTGAGCTATCTCCTCTAGGCTGATAGTTAGGTCGGGGGTCAAGATAGTCAAGCAGCTACGGAGGAAACAGAAAGAGGGATCCTGCGTGATCCCTCCATGTGGCTTGACTCTCATGTGGGCAGGCTTATGTCTCCCAGACATCCCAGTGTGCTCAGTGTGTGATTCCGTTCCCTTCCCAGTACCCCACTTCCCACGAGGAAACCAACACTGCTTGTCTGCCTGTGGCTGGGCAGAGGCTGGGGTATGGCCTCCCACCTGCCAACCCCTTAGCCCTCACAGTGCAGAAGGAAACTGGCTGCTCAGGAAAACGAGTGGCAGATGGGGACTGAGGGCCTGGCCCAGCCCTGACCTCATACAGCCAGACACCACTATCCACCTTCCTGTCCGGCAAAGAGGCTGGACCTCTGAAGGCAGGGGAGGCTAGGCAGGAAACCCCTGCAGCTCTGGGAGCCTCCTTGACCCCAGTTTCCTGCCGCCTTTCCTGGCCTCACACTTCCTGCGTGGAGGAGGCCTAGCCCTGGGGCCCAAGGCTGCTGCCTCAATGGGTTCTGGAACAGGGCTTGAGAGTCCAGACAGAAGCTGGAGGTGGGGAGACTGCCAGGAAACCCACTCTTTGGAAAGAGAGGACCCTGGCTGTGGATGCTTCCCAGTCTCAGGCTGCTGGCTTCTCTGGGTCACGGGAGAACTTGGCTGCAAGGTGGCCATAGGTTAAGCTTACTTACTGGAATTTAGGCTAGAGTCTAGCATGGGCAATGTGGCTAGAGCTGGCCAGGGCCAGAGAGGACAAGGTTTGGGGGTACATTATTGCCCTCGAGCAGGCTCCCCAATATCTTCCACTGCACCTCAACCTCCAGGGGCCCTATCCTGCCCAGCAGTCCCCAGGCTACAGACTGGTTCTCAAAGGAAGGCTCTTGAGGTCCCTGCTGGGTGACACCTGGGTAGGACAACGGGACATCTCAGTGAGGTCCCCAGCCATATGGTGAATCCTCTCCACTGCCTGCAGCCCACACAAACTCCCCCGCCCCATAACCTTCTCTGCATTTGCTAATGTTTTGTGACATAAAGCCCTGAGATTAATTTTTTGCCTCTGTCTTAATTGAAGGAACCATTTAGTGCCGATTTAACTATTATTACCAAATCATCAGGATTGATGCAGTGCACACGCGTGTGCGCCAATCGTGTTTGGAGGAGCTCGGAGGATTTATGCAAATGGGCCTGCCGGGAGAGGCAATTTGTAGCCGAGAAGGACAATTATACCCGGCCCGGGAGTGCGCCAACGACTGCGCCGGGCGGGTAATGGATAATAACATCGCGCGGCAGCCGTGAGCAGCAGCGCAGCGTGACCAACGACTTTATACAGTGCAGATAAAGAGCCTTTTACGCAATGCCGCCTCGTATGCAAGGGGCCAGGGCTGGCTGGCGGCTCTGGTGGGGTGATGCTACCGCCTTAGCCACAACCAGGTCCCCAAAGTTGGTGCAGCCAAGCCTAGGCTGTGGCTTCCCAGGAGGGGGCGCTGATGCTGACGGCCATGCCAGGAAGACGATGTCTGTACTGGATGGTGCCAGTCCCCAGCAGGGATCTATCTGTTGGACACTTGTCAAGGCCTCAGGTTTTGAGAGGGGACACAGTAGGCCTTCAGACGTTGTGTGCAGGGAGCCAGCAGTTCCTGAAGCCATAGAGGAACTGTGACCCTCCCTCCGTGGTTCCCAGGCCTATCCCATATACTCCTGTCCCCATACCCCAGACTCACCTGGCTTTCCTGCCTTCACTCCTGGCAAGCTGGCCCCCAGGACGCAGAGTGGGCAGTGAGCTTGAATGTTTGCGCTTCCTTGGCCGGCCAGGTCCCCGTCGTGCAGGACTCCGTGAGCTCTCCTCTCTCCTGAGGGTTGCAGAGGGTATGTTAGAGACTTCAAAACACTCCATCCCTAGGCCTACTGGAGGGCATGGCCCTGCAGAGGAATGTTGGGGTAACAGTATGCTCAAAGTGTCATGGGTGGCAGGCTGAAGGAGAGGCTGCCCTGAATCTGTGTAAGTGGGCAGCACTCTCCTGCCTCATCTGGGATCTAATTGCCTTGTACACATCAGTCAGGAGGCTCCCACTGCCCCTCATGCAGCTGAGTAGGTCCCAGCTCCCTGATGGCTTCCTAGTCCTCAGCCACACTCAGTGGCTTTAGCCACCATGGCCATTGCCCACCATCTTGTGGACTCTCTACGCTGCCTCTGCTGAACGACCGGCTCTCCCACCCAGGCTTTGCCCTCGGTGTGTCTGCCCAGGTCGCATGAGCACCACGCACATCACAGTCTCCAGGCCGTTCCAGCACAGCCTCTGCCCACGAGGTGGCAAACAAGGCCAGGAGCTGCCCTGCAGTGCCTCCCCATGCGCTGGGCTAGTAGGGAGCAAGGGTGCCATCCCCACCAGGTGCCATACTCATGGTCATGCCTGCGCTGCAGGCGCGCCAGCTCCCGCTGCTTCTCCTTGTAGCGCCTCTGCAGCTCTGCCAGCTGCATGCGCATCTCCACTTCCTGTGTATCCAGTCGGTCAATGGCAGCCTTCAGGGGACATACCTGTGTGCGAGAGTTCAGGAACCTGAGCACTGTGACCAGGCCTCAGGGTGGTGTGGGAGGCAGCCAAGGCATGCAGAGCTCTTCCCACCTGTCACGGCACTGGGTAGTGTGTGTCAGGGTTCTCACTTACAGGCTTGGTTTTCGGGGCCCAGGTGTCCTTGCGCTGCAGGATCTGCATTCTAGGGGTGAGCCTGGGGCCTCTGTCTGGGTCGGCAGCTGGGGCCTGCAGTGAAGTGACTGAGTTGTCCAGGCTAGCAGCCTCCACTAGGGACCAAGCTGTGGCCAGTGTGGCAAGGTGCTGCAGGTTGAAGGCCAGCACATCCTCATCCTCTGCTGGAGGGAGAGGTACGGGTCACACACTACCCCTCCAAGAGGCTTTTGGTGTCAGCTCCCTTCCCAGCAGTCCCAGCCTGAAACTGCCCAAGTTCCTCAGGATGTGAGAACTGAGGGTGGAGTCAAAGCACAGGGAACAGCCTGCCTGCCAGGCTACAGCTGGGGAGAGCCACCATAGGCCACAGTGCAGGGCGAGCAGGTTCATGCAGGCCCAGGAGAGTGTCTACAAGCCTGCACGTGTGCACCTGTTCTTCTGGACACTAGGAAACGAGCCGACTGAGGGTGATGAGGCTTCCACCATAAACCAAGCACCAAACTAGGCAGACCAACTCTTCTCAAATCCTAGGCCGGTGAAACTGAGCTGTGCTCTAGAGCCTGACTTATAGTCACATGCAGCTACCCACTACAGTCTGTCCTACGGTCCATCCACCCTCCCACCAGCATGAGTTAACAGCGCACCACAGAAGGAAAACCTGGGATGGGACAGGGTAGAGGGTAGCATGGATTCAGGGAAGAGACTTGAGGCACAGATGCCATGAAGGACTTGGGGATGACTGAGCTGATCCCACAAGGACATCTAAGAAGGGTCAGAGATGCAATCCAGGAGGAGCCCAGTGGGGTCTGAGGGGAACAGCAACACCCCACCCACCAACCCCGTGGCAGCAGGCACCGGATCACTCTGGTCAGCTGAACTGACAACCTTCTCCACTGGAAGGAAATAAGGCTCCTCAGACACAGCTGAGGCTAGAGGGCTGCAGGGTGACTCTGGAAAGCAAGGGAGTGCTCCAAGCGTGACAGGGGCATGTGGAACATACTCAAGGGCTCCACCACCCAAACCCAAGCAATTTGGTCATCAGAACAAAGGGTGACAGCAATGGACCACTGTAGCTGAAAAGACTCTACACCAGGAAGGGTGCTGGGGTCAGAATATCAATGCAGAGAGGAAGAGGCCTCCACAGCTCCGCAGTGCTTCTGCATCAAGGTTCCACACTACTGAGGGGCAGGCGAGAATCATCTACACCAGGGGGAACCCAGACCACCAATGACAAATCAAAACTTCAGCCCTCTTGACAGTGGACAGATGCCTTGGAGAGGTGCACACAGCTTGCCCTGGAGGCCCAAAATTGTGCTACTGGAATCTAGTCAACAGGAACATCAGTGAAGCCCAGCCAAGCTGCCCCACAGTGATGGTGAACACCCACGTCAAGTACATGAGGCAGGATGAGGCAGGGATGCACAACACAGGGGAAGACTGGAAGACCAAGGAACAGTCTCCCTTAAATGCTGCTTCTGGCTGGGCAGTGGTGGTGAATGCCTTTAAACTACACTTGGGAGGCAGAGTTAGGTGGGTCTCTGTGAGTTCAAGGCCAGCCTGGTCTACAGATTGAGTTCCAGGAAGGTCAGGGTTACAGAGAGAAACCCTGTCTCAAAAAAGAAAAAAAAAAGGGGGGGGGGGTTGCTTCTGTGATGCCAGGAGGTATCTGGACAGGCAGCTGGCAAATACTCAAACCTTTGGGCATAATTTTTTACCATGGGATACCTTCCAGCCTAGAGACAGGCTGTAGGTCCCTAGCAATGAGAGAGGAAGCAGGCCTGGCTTTCTCTTTAAGAAGAGGGCAGATTCCTTCACCATCTGCAAACCTAAGTCAGATGTGAGCCCGATACTCCTTCCTTTGCCTTGGGTGCCCTTGAGGCCAGGACTTCGCACAGGTGGCTCTGCCAGGCCTGGGCCACCCAAGGGTCTCCCTTTTATCCGGGTACCAGCAGCCTGGCTCAGCACCTACTTTTCCCATTTGTCTCCTCTCAGATTGTTTGGTGGAAGAAGCTGACCTGAGTGACTTAAGCTGCAGCAGCTACCACACTTCGTAAAGCTACTATTCCAGCAATGGCTTAGGACCAGTCCATTACAGGGCCGGGAGAAGGTCGGGGTATGGTACTCTAGGAGGACCGGTGGACATGGCATAGCTGGGCAGCTGCTAGGACTCTACTTTTTGGGATCACACCCTGTGACTAAAGCCACAGCATGGCTTGGCAGCTACAACACCCACACTAGATGCGTACCCTCCACTCCCCTACAGCTAAGGTATTTACTCAGTGAATGGGCTCCAGTCTTGCCAGCAACCACAGGCAGTGTGGCAAGAGCAAACACTGTGCCCAGCATCTGACTGGTGCCCCATGAGTCCCCCTCACGCTATTGTACAACCTTCAATGGGAGGCCCTGGTAGCTAGGCCTTGACACAGGGCATCCTGCATGATGCAAGCGAGGCCTCAGCAGGGGTCTAGTAAGGGTTCCTGGTCTCCCCGCTCTACACAGCCCAGCAGGAGCTCCTCCAGGGCCTGTACTTCCTGGCACTGCCCACCCCCTGCCCCATAAGAAAAGGGGCCTTCAGGAAAATCAGTTTTACAAGAACATTCCATCTATCTCCTCAGAACGCACAGGCACAGGGGCCTTGGGAGTTTTAGGCATAAGGAAAACACAGCTGAACCTGAAGACTTTGTACTTTTTGCTATAAATAACATGTTGAACAATGGCTGGCTGGGGTGCTCCTCAGTGAGGGGCTTCCTTTGCCCAAGGGAAATGCTGCTTTTTTGGCACTGAGGAGGGGGCTTCAAGCACAGGGGCAGCTGGGGACCGTGTGGGGTCTCTCTGCTGCGTAGAGACTGTTCAGGCTCCAGGTCTCATCCTATTGTACTTATCTGAGGGCCTCTAAGTGGCTGGCTGGGTGAGTTTAAGAGCACCTTGTCCCAGAAGTCAGCCTGAAGCAGGAAACACTGCAGCCGCAGCCTGGTGAGATATATGGGAACCCTCCTGAGGCTTAGGGATTCAGCAATCCCAGTCTGGTGCCACCTGCCCTGACAAAGCATTAGACTGGGCTTCCTAGGCCCTCACCTAAACCTCTGCCTCAGGTCTCAACATCTTCTGCTTGAACCTGCCAAAAAGGGGTGGCCCTAGTCCAAAGGTCCTGCCCAGAGCCAGTTGGCTCCTCCAGGATTCTGTGGCAGCTGGCACAGCTGC
This sequence comes from Peromyscus aztecus, assembly GCA_902168405.1. Classification (NCBI taxonomy): domain Eukaryota; kingdom Metazoa; phylum Chordata; class Mammalia; order Rodentia; family Cricetidae; genus Peromyscus; species Peromyscus aztecus. Next base: position 15,635 of record CABHPQ010162949.1, on the reverse strand, counting down.
ATCTGACTTCCATGAAGGAGGACCCATGGGGGCAGGAAGATCCCCTACCTGGGGTTTTCCTTTCTTCAGGGACAACCACACCAGGTCAAAGTCTACTACTATCTGTCTGTCTGACCCTGAGGGTCCGGCTCCCAGGGTCCCAGGGAAGGATGCTGTAGCTGGGGCTCACCTTGCATGGCCAGTTCGCTCTTCTGCCGCTGGATCTCCAGGTCAGCTAGCTCACTGAGCAGGGCAATCCCATGAATCCCTGAGGTATGGGGCAGAGGGGCCGTGCTGAGGGGCACCGAGGCTGCTGGGGTCTGAGGATCTGGCAAGTTGATGTCAGGTAGGTCCCCTAGGTCCACAGTGGCAGCCACCAAGGCATCCAAGCCTGGCAGCGCTTTGGGTGGTGGGTGGCTGTGGTTGGGAGTCCCCCAGTCCTCCTCTGAGTCCCCCCCATTCTCCTCCAGCTGAGCTTCCTCCTCCTGTAGCTGGGCCGCATCAGTGACCTTCTGTGAACCTTCATCCTTGTCCAGGGCAACTGGGCTCCCTGCTATCTGTTCCAGTGCTTGAGGGGTGGCCCCCACAGGGGGCCGCAGCACCCCCTGATCCATAGTCCTCTCATTTTGCATCCCTCCCTGAGTAGAATTAGTCTGGCCAGTAGCCTCAGTGCCCCCTCCCTCAAGGAGGTCTCCGAATCTCAGTGCTTGTAACCCTTCAAGTGGAGTGGGGTCCTCTGCCTTTCCTGGTGGGAGTCCCCGCTCAACAGGGTGGGGTATGATGGCAAGGTCCTGGGTGGTCTCCCTGGCCCTTGAGAGCAGCCCGGGCTCCTCTAGGCTCCTGGGACTGCAGGGGGGTGGCTCCCCAGGTAAGAACGTCCTTGTGGGCTCAGGCCGAGTCCCTGGGGTAGTGGTTTGCATAGTTTTGGGGTCTGGGAGGTCAGAGGAGTGCACATCTGCAGGGAGGGAGAAGTCCACACCAGCCATGGAGGTCAATCCTGGAGGCAGGTCTGTAAGAGAAAGTACATGTGAGGCGCCTGCTGGGAACCACAAAAGCATGTCCCCACTACAGGATGGAGGACAGAAGCTTCCTGGCCTGAAGGACATGAGACACATGGATGCGGGCCATGCTACTCTGAGGTGAGGCTTCAGAACCAGCACCAATCAGGGACCCACAGGGATGGACCCTCAGGAGCAGCGCTGGTGTGGCTGTCTGGAAAAGAGGGTTTGGGTTTGGTTTTTTGAGCCAGGGTTTCTCTGTGTAACCCTGGCTGTCTTGGAACTCACTCTGTAGATCAGACTGGCCTCAAACTCACAGATCTGCCTGCCTCTGCCTTCCCAAGAACTGGGATTAGAACCAGCCCAGCTGGAAAAGAGGGTTTTTAAACCATGGTATTTGAATTGGGGTTTTCTCTGATCTAAAACAAGTTGGCAGCATGAGCGGCATTATGTCCTATTAATTTAAGACAAAACAAAACAAAACACTCAAACGCAAGACCTCTGCTGGCTCGGTCTCCTTACTATGGAACTGGGACAGGCTTTATGTTCATCAGATGGGTTTCCAAAGTGCTCAGCCTGATTCAGAGAAAATCATAGGCTACTGGAAAGCTGGTGGGTGGCAGACGCAGGACCCCGCACAGCCACTTCTCCTTGCCTCAGGCAGGGCAGACTGTTTGTCTGGCCCAGATGGTGACAATGTCCCTTCACTCAGCTTTGTTAAAAACCTAGGGTCACTGGCTGGGGACGGGTCCTCAGTCTGATGCCACCATCTGTGGCAGGCCAGGCATGTCAACACTCACAGGCTCCCTGCACTGGCCAGTGGACGGGGTAGATCTTGTTCTTATTTTGCCCCATTTACCCAGAGTAAAGGTGGCCTAGATCTGGGCCATTACACTAACCCACGGATCACAGGAGGATTGTCAAGGGGGGACGAGAGAGGAGGAGGAGAACTTCACGGCCTCAGTATGGGAATGCCTGGTGGAAGAGGGGCAGCCCCACCCGCCCAGTAGGGGTAAGACTCGCCAGACCAAAGTGGCTCATTCCCTCACCTGGTTCCAGCGTGGTGAGGTTGGTTCCAGCCCGCTGGTCCTCCCCACTCTTGTCCTTGGTGCTAGGCACCTTGGAGCCAGGCCCCGGGCTGCCAGGAGGACAGACGGATAAAGTGCAGGGGGCGCTGGGACGAGGTGGTGGCGTGGGGCAACTAGCCGGGGTCTTCAGAGTGGGTGAGTGGCAGCAGGGTGACAGCTTGACCAGGCCTGTAGTGGCAGATGGGGGGGTGCCCTTGGCCATGGGGGTTAAGGCAACTGGCTTGTGGGTGGACTTTGGGGCCTTCTCCTGGGCAGGTTCCTCCGGCTCCATGTGGCGATCCTCAGGCTTGCGCTGTTGAGTGGGGGGAGAGGATCAGACAGCCACACCCTCAGTACCCCAGTGGCCCACTGCTTGGTGGGAGACATGCAAGGGTATCCTGGGGTCATCTGCATGGGACCTGGAGGGGTAGAATAGTCTTGGGTCTCAGGTTGAGTGGCTGTTGGGAGCATGGTACCTGGAACTGGGCCGCTCGCTGTAGTTCCATGGCCTGGGTGGTCCGCTGCTGCTGTTGCTGCTGCTGCTGCTGCTGTTGCTGCTGCTGCTGCTGTTGCTGCTGCAGTGCATACAGCTCTTGCTGCCTAAGCAGCTGGGACCGAGAGTACACTGGGAGCTGGCCAGGGTGCTGCATGTGTGAGGCAGGGCCCCGGGCCCCATACATGGGGGGCCACAGTGAGGCCTGGTCCATAACTTCAGCTGCGGGCAGAGCCAGAGGACTATCAGTTCCAGCTAGAAATGAAGGACCCACCTGGGCAAATTTCCCCCTTATCAACCGGCTCTATCTCCCTTCAAGCCTTCTGAGCCCATCCCTAGCCCTGTCTCTCCTGGGTCTCCGTCAGCAATTGCCTACTTGGTCCCAGTCCTCCTACCAAGACTGCTGCCCTCCTCAGATCCACTGCCAACAGCCCCACATGCAAACAGCCAGACTGGAGAAGAGTCCTTACCGAGTGTGTGAGGGGTAGTGTGGGGTGTGGGTTCCGAGGGCAAGATGACTAGCTGTGTGGATGCGTCCTGGGGAAGAGGAAACACTGAGGGCATGGAGCCGGGCACGGAAGCTGGGAAGCCAGGGGGAAGGTTCTGGTGCAGGGCAGGGTGTCCGAGGCCTGAGGAGCAAAAGTGTTGTGTTCAGGCCGAGAGCCGACATGGGTGGCCAGGAGAGGAAGACCTCCAACCCCAAGACAGCCTCCCAGTCTGCTCTTGGAGCACTGACCATAGGAATGTCCCCCCATCCACAAGGAGGGACTTCGGGTGCGGGGCAGCCAGTGGGGGTGGGCAGGGTGGGGGTGGGGGGCCGGGTCCCCGCCTAGCTGGCCGCCTTGCATCATAAGGTGGGGGGGCAGGTCTCCAGGACAGCTGCTCGAAGGGTGGATCCGGGCAAATTCCACGAGGTCTTTGTTGTCTCTGTAAGATCATTAGCGTCAGCTTGGCCCCACTCCCTTGCCCTAGCCAATCCCAACCCCTCAATAGACTGTCAACCTGCAAGGGGAAATGGAGGTGGAAGGCTCCTAGGAGACGCCAGGCTCTGGGCCTCAGTTCGCAGCAGCGGTGCTGCTGGCAGAGGGTAAGTTAGCAGAACACTTTGGGAATGTTGGAATTCCGTGTATGCCTTGCACATGACAGGCCAGTGCCTGATGTCATGGTTATGACACCGCCCTTGCTCCCATGAGGACTCTGAGCAGGCAAACCCACCAAGGGCCTCCACTCAGCTTACTGTAATAGCAGTTCACGGCCAGGCAGTCCCAGGCGGTCATCACATATCCGGGTCCTTTCCTCCTCACTCTCCAGGTCCAGCGCATGGGTACCACGGGATGCTCCAGCAGCTGCACAGCGTAGAGATGACAGAAAAATCAGGCTGTGATATCCAGAGCCACTGACTGAAGCATACCTTGAGCTGGGGGCTGATACACTGAGGCAGGGTCCCCTGGCCCTGGGGGTTTTGGAGGATCTTGTAGGGGCAGAAGTGGGGAGTCCATGGGGTTCACAGGCAGGGAAGGAACACTGTGGATGCCGTCCACCTAGCTCCCCTGACCAAGGATATCATACCTTTGAAGGTGGGGGCGGCCCTGCCCTGCCGCCCACTGTTGGTACTGTAGGCTGTATCGGGTCTGCTGACTGTGTCCTTTTGCCGGGCCAAGGCCACTGCAATGCCCACAGGTGGCTGCCGCACTTCCCCATCTCCATGTGGAGCCTCGTGTTCCCGGCTGCGGGCACAGTCAGGTCTCTCCACTGGGCCTGGGCCCTTAGTGGCTGGGAACTTGGCTTCCTGCTGGACACAGCTGGCCTTGAGGCCACCCAGACCCACAAAGGGAGCCTTCTGGCCCACGACCAAGGCTTGGTTGCTGTACTTGAGCAGGTTCTTCATGGCTGAGACCTCATCTGGTGGAGTGGGAAGCTCCTGGGACAGGAGGGTTGCCTGCTGTAGGCCACTGCCGAAGGGGTCCAGGTAGGCACTGCCCTTTCGTTCCTCGCTGATGGCCATAGAGGTGCTGTGGCTTGTCTGGACACCCCATGGAGGTATATGTGGCCCACTATAACCCAGAGAAGCCAGCTCCATGGACTTGCGTTTAGCCTCAGCACCGCCACCTCCTGATTCTACCTCGGGAGCCACCAAGTGCTGCTGGTGCCGGATCCTGGCCACTTTCTGGGCCCCTGGAGGGCCGGCAGGGACTTCTTTGCTGGCCATTTTGTCTAAAGTGCAGCAAGCCTGGGGGGCCTTCCCACTCAGCGAGTCTTGGTGATTGGGCCGGGCACAGTCCTGCGAAGGGGTAGGCAACTCGAAGTAGCCACTTTTGTCCAGACCACCTTTGGGAAGTCCAGGGAAAGGGGCCTCGGGGCCTGCACCGAGGTACTCCAGGCCCTTCAGCCGGGTGTGGAGGGCTGCCTCAAAGCCCCCAGGTCGCCGTTCACTCTTGCCCTCAGACTTTAGGTGGGCGTAGGAGACGCCATAGGGTGCACCATGGTCGGGGGCCATGGCTCCATCCAGGTGCCGGTCCTTGCCATCACCTGCCACGGCACAGGCCTCTGCTACTTGGAAAGGGCGGCTCTTGTCAGCCAGGTGTCCCACAGAAGGCACAAAGGTGGGCCCGCTGGCCTTTAGGTCCCGGGAGGAGACTTTGTCCTGCAGGGGGCAGAGCCCATCTGGACCTGCATGCAGCTGCAGGCAGGGGAAAGAGCCCGCAGGACCTGTGCTGAGGGGAGGGGGTGGCCCAGTAGGCAGGCCAGAGGGTACTGTGTAGGACACAGCGTGATGCAGCATCTGCCGCCGCTCCAGGCACTCGCTGAAGGCTGGCCCAGGCTCCACAGGGCCTGCCACCTCCTTGGCACAGCGTCCAGGTGCTGCTACACCCGAGCTGGGTCGGCCTAGCATGCCCCCTGCGCAACTGACCAGTGAGGCCTTGCCCATGTCACCATTGAGTACCTTGGTGTTGAGCAGGCAGGAGGTGAGGTGTTTGGGGCGGCCCTCACAGGACCCCCGGGGTGCGGGGCCCCCCTCCTTGCAGGGTCCCTCGGCGGGCATGGGTGGCACCAGCTTCTGTCGGTCTTTGCCGCTGTCCTCCTCTGCCACTGGTCGTTCCCTGCCCTCTGCTACCTTGCTGGCTTTCTCTTTGCCCAGCTCTTTACCCATGAGGAAGCGATCAAACTCCTTAGGACCCTTCTGCAGCGGGGCAGCCTCAATGCGGTCCCGGCTGCAGGATCCGATGGGATGAGCAGGGGTGGCCCGGGGCACTCCAGGGAAGTTGTGGTTGGCAGGTAGGATTGTGGGCTGTGCGGGCAGGTTTCGCAGGTAGAAGTTTTCTGTGAACCAGAAGTGCCAATGTCAACAGGAAGTGGAGAGCAGCAGCCATGAGCCTAGACTAGCGTCCGCAAAGAGGGGGCTGGAGAGATGGCTCGATGGTTAAGAGCACTCACTGTTCTTGCAGAGGACCCAGGTTTGGCTCCTAGCACCCACATGATAACTGACAACCATGCCTAACTCCAGCCTCAGGAGAGCGAACACCCTCCTCCGACCTCTGCAGGCACCAGGCACACAGTGCTGCATGTACATGCACACACGCACATACACGCAGGCAAGAAAAACACTCATGCACGTAACATGAAAATTTAAAAAACCAAAAAATAGTTTTGAAATCATAGACACATACCTACAACATAAAACCACCACCTTCAATTGTTAGGTTGGGGCAGGCCCCTAAGTATAGTTGGAGCATTAGCACCATCCACAGCCAGAATTTTATCAACTTTCTAAACTGAAGCTTCCCTTTCTAAACACCGGCCATCCCCTTCTCCCCTCCTCTGTTTTAGCCCTAGGAGGCTGGAGTTGCAGGACCTTGGCACTGTCTTTTCCTAGCCAGCTCAGTGTCTTAGATTTTCAGGGTAGAGGTGGGTATCTCTGCCCTCTGCTATCTTGCTGGCTTTCTCTTTGCCCAGCTCTTTACCCGTGAGGAAGCGATCAAACTCCGTAGGACCCTTCTGCAGCGGGCAGCTCTACAAAGCTCCAGCGATGTGCAGCCTAGAACAAGTGCTGTGGACTGCCAAGTGCCCAGTGGTGCAGGGGCAGTGATGCCTGTAGCTCCTGCCCCTCTCCGATACCAAGCGCTGTGACTGCCATGGTAAGAGTGAGTCCAGCGTATCTGAAGATGGGATGGTGTGGGAGACCCACTCCTGGGACATTCTGAGGAGTGCCCCCCAACCCACCAGACTGCAACATCTTTTTTGACTATCTCAGATCAATAGGACTGGGGCAGGGTGTGTGGGGGAAACCAAAGTAGAGAGGATGGAAGTAGTCTCTGGTGAGACAGAATTATCTCTCCTTGCATCCCAACCCCAGCAGCTCTAGGTCACCCAGCTTGCGGATGGCAGCTCCTGAGTATTCCCTCTGCAGTTGGGCCTTGGATCTGGGGCAAACCCTGCCTGTCCAGGTAGGGTCAGCTCCAGGCTGTCATCATGGGAAGCCTTGGAGACACCCACTCTCTGCCAGTCAAGCTACAGCCACATCAAGCCTCTGGCAGACCCGAGGGGCAGCCCTGCCTAGCTGGGTGGGTGGACAGCAGGACCAGGGCCCTAGCTAAGGGAAAGCACCAGGCAGGGAAACAAAAGAAAAAAACGTTTGCAACTTGTAAAACTGTCCTCAGTCATGTAAATTCCTTGTCAATTTCCTCTAATTAGAAACAAGGGGGAAGGGGAGAAGGAGAGGGGTAGCCCAGGAGAAACCTAATTAGCTCAATTTCCAAAACCAAATAATGTTCTTGGATGAAGCTCCACCACAATATTGTGAAAGCGGAGAGGCCTGGCCAGCAGCCGCCAAGACACCAGTCAGCCCTACCGCCCAGAGGGAGTCCCTGGGCCCAGGTTCACCAGTCTGGTTTCTAGGGCTTAGCCTAGCCACCTGCCCACCCTTGACAGATGCTGTCAAAACAGCTGCAGGCATGTTGGGGGGGAGGGCTGTGTGACTAAGGGCTTGGTGGATCCAGCCCACAAGCGTTCAAGTCTGATCCTTGGGAGCATGTGGCTGGGCTGTCTAGGATGGATGAAACCAGGCCCCTAAGTGGGGCTGGGGTAGGCTTCCCTGCCACACTCCAAGCAGGGCAGCCTGCACCATTCACAGCTAGCCCAGGACTAGCAAGGCCAAGGCTATTCTGAGCTTCAGAGACTCTAAGACTCTTCCATGCCCAAATGTGCAGAACCATTCCAAGGATCCAGATATGCTAGACACCCTCAGGTCCTTAATTCACCTTTCTGGTCCAAGAGGGCTCCCCAAAGACACTCCATCCACATCTCAGTTCCTAATGACTCCTGGCAAAGAGAAGGCACTGTCCTCTACCTCAAGTGGAGCTCCTAGGGATTGCTGAAACTTCCTACCCTCACTCCTCTCCACCCACCGCACATCAGTGCCTTCTTACGTGGGAAGCACCTCTGTCTAGCACCCCCGGAAGGCCCCTAGCCTCCATCTCTAAGCTGAGTTTACCTCCTCAAACTATACTTACTCAAGTGGTCCCTCCTACAGCCTGGGCTGGAAACTAGGGTCATTAGGAAGACAAACCTCTGCCCTGGTATGCATTCCTGAGGTCACTAACTCTGGTCTTATGGGACTCTATATATGGGTTTGTGTCTTATCTCATCATGGGGCCACCTCAAACTGGTGCGTGGCCACTAATCCAATGCCAGCCCTGAGTCTAGTCACGCCACAGAAGAATGTCCCAAAGTGCAAACAGCCCCCTCAAAACAAAACACTTCCACCTAGTGACAGAGACTGAAATCTCTGGCTTTACCCCCAGCCACCTCTAGCCAGGTGGGATCTGATCCCTGCTCTTGTAATGCCTGCTTGAGGAACTGTCTCATGGGATAGGGCTGGAACAGGGGCTCCTGGCAGTCTAGAACTAGCTCAGACCCAAGAGTAAGTCAGGAATGCAGCTTCTCTACCGACCCCCCAGGACACTTCCTGTCCTGATCCTTGGTCCTAAGGGCAGGTAATGAGAGCTTGTGGGTTGGCATGGTTGCTTCAGCATACCCTCAACTAAGTACGGCACCTGCACCTGGCAGTGGTGGTGCTGGGACATCCTCCTCCAGGCCCCACCTAGCCTGGGGAGGGGGGCTCACCTAGCTGCTTTCATGGTACCCCTTAAGCTCACCCCCAGCATGCGCTGCACCCCACACCAAGCCCCACAGCACTTGCCTTTTTGGGTTCCATAGAAACGATGTTGCCCATAGAGAACATTGCTGTTTCCATGGTGATCCAAGTGGCTCACGGGTAGGAAGGTAGATGCCAGACTCCCCGAAAATCTGGGGTACGCAGGAGCTAGGGAAGCAAAGCACTAGCTGTAGAGACAACCCTTAGCTTCCTGGCCCTTACCACCCTGACCCCAAGGAGGCAGGAAGCAGGCAGGCAGCCTGGGAGCAACACCCCGCAGAGCCTGCTCACAGCCCGCCAGTGGGAAATCAACCCATCAATACATCATATTAACTCTGACTCGACTAATACCATCCCTCCGGGGCAGCACAAATTGAATTGCTGGAGGGGGAGGGGCTGGAGGGGAGGAGCTGGAGGGGGGGCTGCCTTTGATTCCCTCCCAGCAGCGCTTGGTGTGGCAGGAGCTTCCAGGCCAGGCAACAAAGGGGCTTGGAGAGGCGGCTTGAAAGGAGGAACACAATATGGACTCTCCATGAGTTCTCAGCCAAGGGAGAGCCAAACCAGAGAGGGCCTCCAGCCTGCACCCTCCACAGGCACCCAGGAAAGCAGATGGTCTTGGTAGAGTTGTGCTGTACCACAGCTGGTCTGGGTGACTCACACTCTAGGTAGCTGAAGCCAGGATATGGCCAGTTCCCACTTGTTGGTAGCCACGATCTCTCCCCTCAGCTGGCTTCTCTATGGGAACCCAGCATCTTATGTTCCTGTCTGCAAGGTCCCTGGCATGCCACACGGAGTACAAGGCCTTAGCCCCAACTGCCACCCGGCAACATAGCAGCTCCCCTGTCTGCCCCTCAGAGGCAGCCGAAGTTCTGAAGGGCCATACCTACATGGCACAGTAATGCTAACCACAGCCTAGAGCCAATCCCACCCTGTTGACCTTGAGCCTACAGCGGCTCTTGTCACCTGGAACAATGTTCCTTTTCTCCGGATCCATGAGGTCCCAGCTTGCAAGAAAAATGACCAATCTCTGACAGCAAGCCTTAAGAAGGGGCACAAAGTTGTAGCACCGCGAGCTGGAGAGATGGCTCAGTGGTTAAGAACACTGGCTGTTCTTGCAGAGGACCTGGGTTCAATTCCCAGAACCACAAAGTGGTTCACAATCACCCATAAATCCATTTTCAGGGAACCCAACATCTTCTTCTGATCTCAGTGGGTACCACGCATACATTCAGTACAGACATATATGCAAGCAAACTACTCACATACATAAAATAAAATCAGTACATCTAAAATATCCTTAAAAAGGAAAAAAGCTGCAGTATCGCAGACTCCTCTGGGGAGGCTCAGAATTGGAGACTCGGAGTGCCACCAGCCCCTAGTATTATTAATGGCTTCTTGGCTGGTCCCTCCCATGAGACCTGACAGGAGCCTGGGGACCTGGACCTCCATCAAACCCACCAAGGAGTCTTGGCTGCTGGTAGCTACTGACCCTACCCACCGCTGTTACCAAGACAGTTGCTAAGATACGGGGAGGGGAACTTATGTCTCCCCCAGTCCGGCTCACTGGCTCAGGCAGCTGGCTTTCTCTGTTAAATGGGGTGAGGGATCTTCGAGGAGACTGGATCAGACTGAAACTATCCCTATAAGGGACTGCATGTCCTCAGCAGCGTCAAGGTCTTCAGTCAGTTCAGTATGAACCTAAAGGCCAGTTGTGGGTACACGAGGTTGGGCCGCCCTGAGGCCTGTTATGAGCATTAGGCAGAGGCCCCTCCGGGGTGAGCTGGGAAACCTGTAGGATCAACTCAGAGATGCCTTGCCCGGTGGGCAGGCATTTCCCCACACTATAGAACAGGGCAGCAGGCTGGGCCCAAGTGGGGTCTGCATATATGCTGCTCTGGACATGTCCTCATGGTCAGGCATCAGGACTCTCTCGGTGTCACAGTGAATTCAATGACAAGTCTCACTGGAGCCCAGCTTCACTCAGCCCTGCTTTACTTGACTCCCCTGATTCTTTTACCACAGAACTCCCAGGCTGTTGAGGTGGGGACTTCTTTGAACCCCTCATGGCTGAGAGTTTAGGAGAACGAGGTGACATCCTGAAGAAGCAGATCCAGAGCCACATGACTGCTATCTGGCCATGTCTGTCCTGTCCCATGTCTCCAAAAGCTGATCTGCCTGGATGCTGAAGTCAAGGAGGCCTCTGGAGCATCCTTGACATTCAGCTCAGGCAAAGGACTCAGAGCTGGTAAACAGTTCACAGCACACACGCAAGTCTTGGGCAAAGACCATACGCTACACCCTAATCCCATGGGACTACCACTCAGACCCCTGACAAATGACACTGTGGGACAATCTCTAGTTTGGTGGCTCTTGGGTGCTACGTGTAGGAAGAGCTCTATCTTGTCTGGCAGTGCAGTCTTCCATCTGAGTCACAAGGCTGGGGAGGGTGGGGTGTGGGGGGCGTGTGAAGACTCAAGAGTTTTCTGTGACACGGAATCCTGCCCACATGGTGTAGCACCATCTCTCAGATGAGAGTGTCCCTTCAGACCACACGGGAGGACTTAGAGACAGTGCCCACTGCCAGGCTTCTTCCCTCTTGCTGAAGCGCAGGCTGAGACCAAAAGCCCTGCCCCATTGGCCTGGTGTGTGTGGACACATCTGCAGCAGATGTTAGCCAGATTAAACTCAGCTCCTGGAAGACTTGACAAAAGCCGAGAGAGAGGCCTGGGTGGGAGCAGCTGGGCAGGAGGGTTGGGGCCTGCGGGGGGGGGTTAAACCACTGCAGCTGTCCCCTGTAATTGGCTGCTGTTAAATGTTTTAAGGGCCTCGTTTTTTGGTAAACAGAAGTCTGTAAATTCCTCCTTCCCAGACAATGTTTCCAGGCTCAGAACCCCCGTCACACTCCAAGGAGGCCTGGGCCTCTTCCTGCTCTCTGGGGGCAATGGGCACTTGGCTAACTGAACAAGGGGCTCCCTTCCCACCATGGTACTTAGGATGCTGTGAAAAGGTTGGTGGCTGCCAATCCAGGGAGCGGGGCTGAAATCTACTGGCCATTCCGACACATGGCGGTTCTTCAGCTCCCAGGCCTCAAATGGGGGAGACTAGAGAAGGAAAAGGAGAAGGGCGGAGTCTGGGGGTGGAGTGAGGAAAGGGGGTCCTCTTAGCCCAGCAATAGAAAGGCCCCTTTCTTTTCCCCAAGACGACTCCCTGAACTGAAGAGGAAAATAAAAAATGACTTTCAAATCCAAGCTGCTCTGAGACAGGAACCAAGGCTAGGAGATGCAGCATCCTGAAAGGGACACCAGGCCTGGGATGGGAGGATCCTGGTGGGGAGCCAGGGGCATCGGGGAGACGACCCTAGGGCAGAGAGAGCTCACTTTTGACCACCAGGTCTACTCCGTCCATTCTCCTGCTGGAAGGTCCAGATCCCAGGGCTTCCCTTTTCCCACAGCCTCTGCCCATCTCAAGCTGGAGCCGCTGGGATGGCTCCAGTGATCACATGACTCATCTGAGGACACCTGCTGACTTGGGGAAGGGGCCCTGGGTAGGTGTGGAAGCCGGGCTGAGGACGTCCCATCCTGCCCTGCACTGCCACAGCTACCAAAGACCCTGATGATGGTGAAGGTGGGGATTCCTGATCAACAGGCAGAAAAAGAAAAGAAGATGGCCAGCAGTGAGGTCATCTAGAAACAGCATTCAAAAGGCACAAAGACAGCGGGGTAGGCCAGTAAATGGGCAGCTGGGCAGGGAAGCCATGAGGTGGGGACTCCTCCTTCCCACCCAGAAGGAACAGGCACCCAGAAGATCCTCAGACTGGCTGCAAGCCTCCACCTTCCCACTGGGAGACATGGGGCCTGGGACCATTTGCTGTCACTTAGGATGCTGTAACATGTAGATGCTCAACAGGCACTTATGCTAACCCTCTCCCCGATAACACCCCTTTCACTTACTGCCAGTGATTTCCACTGCAGTTTTATTCAACGACAGACCAGAGTGCTGGGCTAAGAATCCTAAAGCTAAATTCTCATGCCGCTTAATTGACTAGTAATGTCTGCCCTGGGAACAGACAGGATGTGGCAGCCAGTTCACAGGACGCTTGCCATCTCTGCTTTAGTGGCTGAAGGGAGTAACCTAGCAACAACCCAAGCTCTCCTTGCCAAATGCCCCTGTTTCAGGGTCCTCATGCTATTGGTCAGAATCCTAGTCATCGAGGCCAAGATTTCAAAGTGCAGCTCCCAGGATTGACCACCCAAGTGGCTGGAGATTAGAATGGCAGCCTTTGGAGTATGTCTCCTCCCTGAGGCCTGCAGAGTGCTGACCCATAACTGCAGGGAACAGGGCCCTGCAGTCTCCATGTCCCCAGGCTGAGAGGAATAACTAAGAACCCGAAGAGCCAGGCTCCCACGGGCAGACTGCCCTGGATCCAGAAGGACAGTCCTCCACATCACAGGGAGAAGCATGGCACTGGCCAGTGGGCAGAACTGGGGGGCTGGGGAAGTCAACTGATGACGGGAAACCCTGGAGCAGGAGTTTCCTGATGTGGCCCCAACACCTTTCTGGCGTCTAGAACAACAGTTCTGTCACCCACACCTTCTGCAGCACTCCCAGATGGTCCACTGTGCCTGGGACTCCACTCGCCCATCGCAGTGAGCATGTGCATCTGAATGGCAACTGTTTTTGCTCAGGTGACCCCAAGATCCAGTAAGATCTTTGCTGGTGACCATGGCCACTGCCCACCCCACAGCCCCCAGTGTATATCTGAGAAAGGGTGCTGCAGGGAGGACCAACTCTCTGAAGTACTGGTCCTGTGTCGTTCTGTGTCCAAGCAGCTGGGTTAGCCAGTGTGGTTTACAGGTGAAGAAACCTGCTTGGAGCCTCTAAGCTGAGCGGCTCTAAGGCAGTTCTTGAGGCTGTGACAACATGAGGATGGAACCCTGAGACCCTGTAGCTGTTTCCTTCTGTCTGCAACGAGGCTGGTTGGAGGTAGCCTAACCAGTGGGACACCCTGATCCCCAGGGCAGGGTCTAAGAGTACACTCCATGATGTTCTCCAAATCTTAGGGTGGCCAGATTTTCTCAACTAGCTCAGCAGCTCCTGTGGACATGGGGAGGGACACCATGAGATTTGGAGGACCTAGGGTGAGGCAGAGGACCAGAGAGGAAGGCCAAGGTTCTGAGGGGGTCAAGGGGATATTTCATGCAGCAGGTGTAGAGATGGCTCAGCAGTTAAGTGTGTACTGCTCTTGCGGAAGACCCAAGTTCTGTTTCCAGCATCCACCTCTGGAGGTTCACAATGACCCGTAACCTAACTCCAGGAGATCCAATGCCCTCTTCTGGACTCATGAGCACCTACACTCACATGTGTACACACCCCCACACAGAAACACATTTATACACATAATTAAAAATAATCTTTTTTTTTTTTTTAAGGGAAGGAGAGGTTGCAGGGTACAATGGATCATGCCTACATATCAGCAACGAGGAGGTGTGGACAAAAGGATCACTGCACTTTCTAGACCAGACAACCAGCCTTCACGGTAAGGTCTTGGCCAGCCAGAGTTACACGGTGAGTCTGTTTCAAGAAAACCAAATGAAACAGCGAAAGAAAGGGAGAGGGCGCCCAGGGTCTGAAGAAAACTGTTAGGGCACACGCAGCCACCAGGGGGCAGTTCCAGGGCATGGAGTCTGACGGGCCACAGAAGCCTCTGGCCCACCCATGTCGGTGGATGCTGGATAGGACCTGTCTTCCTGCTGGACATGTTCCAGCCCCTGCTTACTCCTGGGCTAAGTCTTGAGGTCTCATAAGGTACTGAGGGAGACAGAGGCAGCTGGAGAAATGTGGGAGTGTGTGGGGTCTGGAACAGTAGGGCACACTTGGTGGTGGCTCCTGTCTCACTGGGATCTAGCCAGGCAGGGATGGAGAAGTGGCCACCAGGGTGGGTGTGGCTTTGACAGAAGCTGGCCAGGCAGCCAGCCAGAGCTGGCCAGTGTGTCATGGCTCCCCCTCCAGGTGGCATAGGAGACCAGGACTAGCAGGGCCGAGTCAGCTTGGAGCTCCTGTACCCATCCCCAACCCCCTAGCAACAGCATCCCCTTTCATTACCCTGTGGGTGGTCCCAAGCAGGCAGCTGGTGGGGAGGGGGGTTGTGCAGGCTCGCTGACAATGGAGCCAGCTGTGCTGCACCACACCCCAACCCCATCCACCCAGGTTGGCAGTTAGCCACTCACCTCTGCCCCAGGCTAGTTCTGCTGTCCACCCTACCCCAAGGCCTGGATGGTCCACTTCTGGCAAGACCCATCATCTTGGGTGAGCCAAGGGGCCAGAAGGCCTGGGGCTCAGCAAGAAAGTCCTGCTCCAGGCCAGATGTTCCTAGGCGGCTCCTCCAACACCAGGGTGCATCCCTTGAACCCCCAGCTGTTCCAGGGACACAGGAAGCCCGGGCCCCCACTCTAGCAGCTGCCTTGCAGATGGTGAGGGGAGGGTGTTCTGGCGGTCTGCGAGTCCCTGTCAAGGGTAGGAGGGCACCTATGGCTAACTCCCACATGAAGAGCTACTTGTCGGCCCCATTCTGGCCTACCTGCCCTAGACACAAGAAGGCAGGGAGGAGGCAGGAAGGAGGCCGGGCAGAGTCCCTGCATCTCTACATTCTGGGGGTGGCTGAAGGGAACAGGACAAGGGCAAGGCTGGGCCTCCTGGCCGACTGCCCAGGAAGCCCCCATTGTGGACGGCCCTCTTTCTTGGGCCGTGTCGCGTGCTCCCGCCTGCCTCGCCCCCCACCCTCCTGTACACACATGGCCGAGAAACAGGCCCTAGCACGTGGAGCCAGCTGGCACCCCGTCAGACTAGCAGCCAGGCACGCTGCCAGGGCAGCCAGCCAGGCTGCCACTCGCTCCCGCCCCGCCCGCCCGCCCTGGCCTCTACCGCACAGAGCAGGCTGCACCATG
>CABHPQ010162948.1:25783-40545 GCA_902168405.1 Peromyscus aztecus | reverse complement strand
TCTCTCTCTCTCTCTCTCTCTCTCTCTCTCTCTCTCTCTCTCTCTGTGTGTGTGTGTCTGTCTGTCTGTCCCTAACAAAGGATTTTGCCCTGTCTTTATTGAACAGCATAAAAAGCATCATACAGGGGAGAGAATGGGGTACTTGACAGAAATCTTTAACAGAGTTTTACAAGGGATGAAGTCACTGACTCTAACTGATCTCAGCTGACCCAGATGACAAGCACCATTGTCAACCAATACCCATAAATAGATGCTTTCAACCTTTGTGATAGATTTCAGACTATTGCTGTACTTGCTGCTTCCAGCAAATGTTACACATGCATTATCTGGGTCAGGGGCATGGAAGAGTAACTTAAGATCTCAGCTATGCCTTGCTTAAGCTATAAAAGTTGATTACATGGAAAATCCAAGGCATGTAAGGTTGATTGTTACATTGTTTCTTAAAGGCAAGTCAAGCAAACAGGCTGAGTACACAGTAGGATAGCAGTCTTGAGTCTTAAGTACTTCAAGGTGTATTAACTCTGGCCGTGAGGTCCAGCGAAAGTTCCAGTCTCTTAGAATGTCAGAGATATTTTTAGAATATTGCATTACCACATCCAGGGGTTTTATTTTATTTTTTTTTTAAAGATTTATTTATTATGTATACAGAATTCTGTTTGTAAGTCTGCCTGCAAGCCAGAAGAGGGCACCTGATCTCATTATGGGTGGCTGTGAACCACCATATGGTTGCTGGGAATTGAACTCAGGACCTCTGAAAGAGCAGCCAGTGCCCTTAACCACTGACCCATCTCTCCAGCCCGGGGTTTTATATTTTAGTTTTGGAACAGAACAAACAGGAGGGAATCCCTTAAAGTGGTGATTTTTAAAAAATAATTTTTGATTTGTATTTTTTTTTTTTTTTTTGTTGGTTGTAGGTGACTGATCTTTCTTGTGAGGATTTTGCACACTCCCTGGGGAGGTGGGAGCTCTGGGACAGTTCAAGGGATGGTCTTTCTTGGTTGCTGAATCTTGGAGTTAATCTTTTTATGACCCACAGTTATGTGCATCTGACCCTGCTTTCCTGCTTCAAGAGGACTTTCAGGGCAGTGAAAATACTTGATAGGGCTCCGTAAAGGCAGGACATGTCACTACACACCTGCCAAAGCCCACTGCAGTGCCACCAACAAGGGACCCCCCACGTAAGCTGCGCTCTGTAAGACCATGTGTGAGTGTGGATTTGCAGTAAACGCTGTCCCTAAATCTGTTAAATGTGGGGACTCTTTACTTAGCTGTCCGGGCTGGGAGGAGGAATACATTGGAGCTTTCTACTTTCTGCAAACTCAAAACAATTAAAAAAAAAATGAAGTCTTTCCATTAAAAACGTGTAACAAGAAAGCTATAAAATTAAGAAAAGAAAGTAGATGATTTTTTGCACGTCCTTGAGCATATTTGCACAATCTTGAGTCATCCCCATGGCTCACAAACTTGAAAATGTGAACAGCCACAGGGCTGCCTTGGCTCTCGGGGAGGGGGGCACGGGGTGTGCCTGCGTTATGGCTCCTGTCTGACCTTCAAGAGCCTGTCAACACCAGGAAGAGCTCAGGACCTGATCCCTGTCCATCTAGTTTACTTGGGACTTGACCAGGCTAGGTGGTTTTGTGGTCAGGGTGTGGTACCCAGCTGTGGGTCACATACAGCCCAGGTGCTGCTGGGAAGGTGTTTTGTTTTGTTTTTTTAACACACATACACATACACACATGCACACACACACACACACACACACACACACACACACACACACACACAAAGAGAGAGAGAGAGAGAGAGAGAGAGAGAGAGAGAGAGAGAGAAGAGGTGGGGGAGAAGGAAGATTGGAGGTACCTGCAGAAGCTAGAGGCTTTAGATCCTGCTGGAGTTGTAGCTATGGACAGTTATGAGCTGCCTGATGTGGGTGCTGGGAACCAAATTTAGATCCATCTGAAAGAGTAGTACCTGCTTTTAACCATTGAGCTGTCACTCCGACTCATTTTCAGATGAGATTAATGACTACAGTGGCAGACTGAGAGACACTGTGGACAGTGTAGTGTGTGAACTTTGTTGCAACTGTGGAAGTCTTGAGTGGAGGAGCTTCCCTCCAGAAGGGATACATTCTGAGCACTGGCTTCACTTTGTCCCCACATCTGGTGGCCTGCTGCCTGTCCTGGTCACAAGAGCCCTAGAAGTCTCTCCTTCTAGGTCCTGTAGATCCTGTTACCCTGGCAAGCTCTGACTACTAAGGATGACCCTCTTGGGGCCTCAGTTTCCCCTTACTTTGTTGAGGGGTATCAATCCTCACATGCTCACAGATGGGGAATCCTTCCCTTTCGCTTAGCTCAGGCAGCTTCTGGGATTAGGCAGAAGGCCACATCTTCCTGCCAGCACTTTTGGGCTCAGGAACTGCCCTTCCAGACAAGAAAAAGATCCTTGTTATAAAAACAAATTCTGTCCTCATTAAGTATGAACTTGTCATCTCCCCCCCAGGTCCTGGTAGCCACTGTTTGACTTGCCATCTCCGACTTTCACTCCTCATGTGAGCAGTCACAGTTTGCCTTTTCATGCAGACAGCTTGCTTCCCTGAGTACACTGTCGTTATGATTCATTCATGGTGTAGCGCATGTCAGAGTTTCCTTCTCTCTCAAGGCTAATGTTCCATTGTATGGGTGGACCATATTTGGTTCATTCACTTCTTTCCTGATGGACATATGGGCTGCTTCTACCTCTTCACTCTCATGAATGAAGCTCCTGTGAATGTGGAACACAAGTATTCCTTTTTTTTTTTAATGGCTGAAGAACATTCTGCCCGTGTAATGATTTGGTTCTGGAGTTTCGAGATTAAAAAACCTCAAAACAGCTATAGATTGTATGACCATGTGGTGGGCAGGTCAGTAGTGTACTAATAATGTCTACCAGGTGTCCTGGGTGCTTGCTACCTGGTAGCAGTCCCCTCTGGTCACACCCTGGGGTCAGGTTTCTGGAGGTTGGACAAATGCAGGGGATTCTGTTAGTGGGAAGGGGAGCCTGACCAGGTCAGGGACCCTAAGGTCTATCCAATGGCTGGAGAGATGGCTCAGCAGTTAACAATGTTCACTGCTCTTGCAGAGGACCAAGGTTCAGTTCCTAGCCCTTACACCAGGTGGCTCACCTCTGCCTGAAACTCTAGTTCCAAGGGATCAAATGTTCTCTATCCTCCACAGACACTTACATACAAATGATGCCCATGATCTGTGGAAACACACACACACACACACACACACACACACACACACACACTTTTACAAAATATTAAGCACTAAGTGTGGTGTTGCACATCTTTAATACCCAGAAGCAGAGGTAGCCAGATCTCTGAGTTTCAGGCCACCCAGGGCTAGTGAGACCCTGTCTCAAACAAAACAAACTTTAAATCTATTCAAGAAGGGAAGTAAGGGGTGCCCTGAGTGGCCCCAGCGATTGGGACTGATGTCCTGTTGTCGCTGAGCCTTGATGGATTGATTGTCCCCGAAGGAATTCCACATCTTGAATCCTTAAAAAATCCAGAGCTCCCCTAACGCAAAGGGTCCCCACCCACACCGCTCCAGTCCACTGACCTTGTATGGCTGAGACCACCAGGGCTCAGCCTCTAGTCCTCACACGGGTCTAGGGGCCAGTCCCGCCTTCTAGAGGCTAGGCTTCTGGCAGATTCCTGTTGATTCTGCCTCCTCCATCCGGTAGGGCCAGACCCTAATTGTCTGAATAATCAGCAGCCTCTGTCCACCTCTGCAACTAGTTAGGGAGGGCATCAGCACCTGAGAGGAGGGGAGGGGAGAGAAAAGCGAAGAAACCCTTTGGGTGGGGCTCAGCGTGGGTAGGGTAGCTTGGACACCTGGGTCCTGCTCCCCCCCGGGGTCAACTCTGATTTGTGGTGGAGAAGCCAGCCACATCAAGGGCCCGCTTGAGGCTGCAGCCTGGGTGAGAGGTTAGGGACAGCACAGTGGGAGGGGGTAGGCGCAGGGTCTCAGCCAGGCGGTGACACAATGTGCCTGGGGCAGAGCGCGGAGACGGAAAAAATGAGTGCGGGGAGGCTGCTTTACGGGAAAGCGGATGTGAAGTGCTGACAGGTCCCTGCTGTTCTCAGTTCTTATCTGAACCGGGGCTGCCACCACCGGATGGCCTGGCCCAGAAGCGCCTTGCAGCCCAGAGCCAGGCGGGAGGTTCAGAGAACCGTTGAGTGAACGACCACTTCCTCCCGCCCGCCCGCTGTGCCTCCTCCTCCTCCTCTTCTCCCTCCCTCCCTCCCTCCTTTTTTTTTTTTTGAGTACTCCTTCATACTCTCCATCCCTTCTATATTCTTTTAACTCATAACGATGTTCTTCTTTTAACTCGTAACGATGTTCTTGTAACAACATATTCAGGGTGCATTTATCAGATTTCAGTTCTGGTCTTTTTTTGCTGCCCACCTGGCTCCCTTGTCCTTTGGCTCAACTCTAACTTGGTTGTCTGTCTGCAGACACAGTGAGTTGCCGGCTATCCCTATTGCACTTCGTGCTGAGTCTGATCAAATTGTTGAGCCTGCTGATGGGGACCAGAGGACCTGGGCCCGTTCAGATCCCTGTGGCTGGGTTGGTGTAGCTTTGGCTCAGCACTGACAGCCCTGTGCCCCCTTTCCTCACAGGGAGCAGACGGACAAAGGCGAATGCTGTAAGCTTGGGGGAATGATGAGTAAAATTTAATGCTCTTTCAGTGTTTAAGGTGTGGGTGTGAGTGTGTGGGTGTGTGTACACACACATGTACGCAACCTGCATATGAACATGTGACCTGCATATGGCAAACACATTCATGCACAACCGTACACACATGTGCATAAACAGATGATAGACACGCAACACATGCATGGACATGCACGTTGTATATGCACACATGTATAAGCAGACCAAGGTGAATGTGCACCACACATTTTGGTGACCTGATGACTACGTTTCCATGACAGGCTGGGTTTTCTCCTTCTCAGACTTCCAGATCTCCATGTAGTTTGTTTTTTGGTCTTTGTGTGATGGTACCAGTATTTTACCATACCAGTTGGCGTATGGTATTTTTCACCACCTCGAGGCTTTTGCCTTCCACTTTGGGAGCCCCATGTGTCCATCTTAATTTGAATTGTTCTTGACTGAAGCTCTTTCATAGCTAGGGTGTGCCCTGAACCCGTGCTGTTTGGGAACATGCCCTCACCTACTTGACCTTCTTGCATGTACTTACTGTCCATGTGGTCTGCTGGGTTTGGGACTGTGCAAGTGTGTAGTCTGTGGTGGGAATCTGAATAAAACGCCAGGGGGATGCCAGCACCTAAGAGGTTCAGGGACTTCAGGCTGCTCCTTGCTGGTCCCCGCACGAGCAGTGGGGCCTGCTTTCTTCATCCTTCCTGTATGATTATCTTGCCTGCGATGTTGACTTCATAGATCAAGTAGGAAGAGCTACCATGTCTGTGGCATGGAGCCATTGTAAGCAGAGCCCTGTGTCCTGTGGGGAGGCACCTCTGTGCCCTCGCTTCTTCTGCAGCCATCTCGTATACCGCTAAGTCAGCAGTTCTCATCCTGTGGGCCACGATACCCACAGGGGTCACATATCAGATATTTACATTGTGGTTCACAACAGTAGCAAAATTACAGTTATAAAGTAGCAACGGAATAATTCTATGGTTGGGGGGTCACCACAACGTGAGGGATTATATTAAAGGGTCCCAGCGCTAGGGAGGTGGAGAACCACTGCTCTAAGTAAAGCCTCATTTGTAGCTGTGATAGAGGGAGCGGGCCATCACTCAACTGTCTGCTACCCAAGAGGGCTTCTTGAACAGTGGAAGGCTGCTTAATGTTCACCTTCTTCAGCGGGGTGACCGGGTTTCTTTCTGTAGCACCGATGAGTTTTTCCGGAACCCTGGCTTACTCTTGGCATCTCTCCTTCGACACCTCCTGTTGAGGACATGGCATCTCCTTCTCCCTGGCTCAACGGTAGTGAGAGCTCAGGGGGGACTCGAAGGGCTAGGGAGTGTGTGGGTTGCTGCAGCACCCAAAGGCAGCTGTCTGGTCTTCAGAGAGAGAGGCTGGGGAGGGCTGCCCGCCTTCCTCTGTGGTCAAAAGTCAAGATCCCAGGCGAGTGATGGGCCGGGGACAAATTTATCCTTTTTGAAATGTCCTATCCTATGGCCTGGGGAGGGGCCCACAGGTACCTCTCTCCTAACCAGATATACTTCACCCACCCTACTGAAATGACTCCCAGCACATGGCACCAACCCTGCCTGGAAGGACTCACAGAGGAGGGCATGTGGGGCACAGGCAAAAGCAGCCCAGGGCACCTTCCCGCTGGGCTGAGGCTTGGGGTCTGTAGCTGTGGGACCCTTGGAAGCCCTGGTGTGGGGAGCAGGCTTCTTCCTCAACCTCTGCACTTGAGGTCTTTCATAGCTGGGTGTTGACATGTAAATGTGAGAATGGCGAATGGAGATGGGGCTAGGGAGTGACTGTGTATTTCATTAATGGCAAGGGCTGACTCAGGCTGGGCATGAAGACGGTGGTGACCTGCCCTGCTTCACCTGGAGCCTCGGCATGGCCCCGTAGCTCTTCCTTTACCGCCCCAGTCCCAACACCGCCAGAAGTAGAACAGAATTTGAAGCTTTTGTGACCATTTAATTATAGTAGGCTAGAACCAGAGGAAAGGAACTTCTGAGCCCTGGCCAGATGGGTGCCCACCAGACAGCTAGGCTCTTGCTACCTTGCTTGTCTGAGGTGCCAAGGGCACCCTTAAAACCCTTTGTCCACTTCATGGCCACAGTGTGAATGGGAGCCAGAACTAGACTCCAGGAGAGGATGAATGGAGAGACCCCAACACCTAAATTGCTGCCCAAGAGGGCCACAGTTGGTATAAGTCAAAATTGTGCCTCCCTTTCCCCTTCCCTGCTGCTGACATGGGACCTGTCCTTTGGGTCCCTAGGGGAGAGTAGGGAGAGGCAAGTGCCTCACTGGAGGTGTGGGCGGGTCTCTAGCTCTGTCGGTTCCTTTCATTGCCTCAGTTTCCCAGCTGTAGACAGAGCTGAGGTACCTGTGCATGCAGAAGAACAGCAGGGACACTCACAGAGCCTTTGCCCTGTGAGTGCTCATGCTTCCCCGGACCCCCTGAAGCTAGGGACGTTTCTGGTCTTCACCAGAACCTCTCCAGGTCTTGGGATTAGTTCAGGGCCCCTGGGTCCCCCAGCCTACGAGTTTCCCACTTGAGTATCTCTCAAGGGTAGCTTTAGGTGCTGTGTCTACTGTGTACCTGGAGTTCCTTGGTATGGGGGTGCCTCACAGGCAGTCTCTAATCAGGGTTCCCCCATTTCCAGGTACAGGATCCCCAGAGGTCATAAGCTACAGTGACTCAAGCCCCTGGCAGTACCCAGCAGCAGGGTTCAGGAGACCTAGACTCAGGCCAGCTCTGCACTTTGTGACAAGAGGGAACAGGCATGCCTGCTGCTCCCAGCTTGTGGTAAACATTAAGAGAACTGTCACTCAACAATGCATGTGTTGGAATTGGTACAAATGCTGGGCTGTCACTCCAGACAGCTCAGACCCTGGGAGCCTTGGCTGCACAGTAGCCTGCACATTCCTCTTGATGGAGGAATGGACCGGTGCTCTCTGCGGAGAGTCTACAGGATGCTGATGGCTGAAGCATCTGATCAAAGGGGCCAAGAGTAGTGTCCATCTTCATGCCTTGGAGGCTGGGGGCCCTGAGGGCCATCAGCTGAGCCCCTGCGTCCTAAGGATGAGGCCCCCAGCCCTTCAGTGAAGACAATGGTGGCATATTCTGTGTGTACACAGGGGGTGGGGAGCTCTGGAGTCTTCTCTCGTCCCTGGAAGTCCAGCTCCTCATAGGCCACACTGAAGACAGGTGCTGCTGAAGGGTCCTGCTTCTTCAAGGGAGTGAGGAGGAGGAGGAGGAGGAGGAGGAGGAGGAGGAGGAGGAGGAGGAGGAGGAGGAGGAGGAGAAGAAGAAGAAGAAGAAGAAGAAGAAGAAGAAGAAGAAGAAGAAGAAGAAGAAGAAGAAGAAGAAGAAGAAGAAAGAGTCATCTGTGTAGTCAGTTGGGGGTGGTGTGCGCATCACATAATCCAACCATCCCCTACGCTGGGTTAGCCTATCACTGGATTTGAGGTTCTTCTTAGAGACCTCAGTCATTGAAGTCCCTTCTCCCCACGGCCCTCTCTGAGATCCAGCATGCAGCCCCTTTGTTTCCAGCTCAGTTTCTACCTCTAAATGGTTCCTGGCCTTCTTGAAGGTCTAGGATTCCAAAATGTGACATTTACACTCGTCTCTGCTCAGAAGAGATTAAGTGGTGACCATGCTGAACATGACAGGGCTATGCACTCTGGGGTCAGCGGGTGGGTAGAGCAGCAGGATGTGGCTCTAGAGTTCTGGTAAGAAGTATGAGCTTCGTTCCCCAGGCTGCAGCTCCTAGCCTCCATGGTCTCTCTGCCTGTACCAAGTCCTGGGGGTAGACTGTGATGGACCACTCAACAAAGGGGGCCCAGACTCACCAGAGACTGTTCCTTGCTTCCAGCTCTTCTGGCCTCTGTTGAGAAACATATTCTGAATTAGAGGGCAGCTGCTGAGACATCTTCCCTGGTGGAGGGGAATGTCTTGGCAGTGTGTGTGTGTGTGTGTGTGTGTGTGTGTGTGTGTGTGTGTGTGTGCTTGGAGTAGGAGTTTCCAGGCCCTGAAGAGTTCTAGACCATGGAAAGGCATCAGGCTTTCTATTCCCACTCATGCCCTTCCCATTCAGTAATTGGGAGTTCCTGCTTGGGCCATGAGTTGTGGAATATGGGTCTGCCACAGGGAAGGATGCATATCTGTATCCCCTTCCCTGGCGCACATAGCACACGGCCGGCATGCAGCAGATATTCTGTGTGGTTGCTTAGCTGCCTGATGACCAGACTTAGCTAGGGGGCTCCTGGAGATGGCACTGTAGGAATGGCCCATATGTGACAGGGGCCTGAAGGCTGACTTACACCTTCCTTCTAGCAACACAAAATGGCAACTCTCACTAGCTGTTAGCGAAACCAGCAGCCTGGGGCTAGCTGTGGGTGGGGTGGCCACAGGCTCTTGTAGTGATTAGGGTGTGTGTGAAGTATGGTGACATAGACCCTTCTGGTGACCACAGGCCCTTCCGATGGTCAAAGTATGCGTGAGGTATGGTGACTACAAGGCGCCATGACAGTCAGGAGCCCTGAGGAATGTAGAAGGTAGAGAGCTGGAAGGAGCCATAGTGGGTGGAGAATGGCCAGCCGGGCTATTTGCAAGGCCTGAGGCTTTGATTTTGGTAGGACAGGGGCAGGGGTATGATGAGCCTTACCTGACGTCCCTGTTGAGCAGAAGGCAGCTAGGACCCAGGCCAGCAGCAGCAACACAGGGACACCCACCAGGACGCTCATGAGCCCAATGACCAAGCCTTGAAACTGGCCTCCTGGCCTGGGCGAGGGACTGGGGTATCTTGTTGAGGTCTCCAGGATTCTCTCTACAAGACCACAAAGGATAGAGATCTAGGACACCAATAGTGTATTCTCTTTAGGGGCACCCATCCTGCCCACTCCAAGTCCTAAGGGCTGTCCACTTTGGATGGGCAGTGATTGGCCACCCAACCTACTTCTATAGGCTCCACCATCCCTTAAAGATAAATGGGCATCTGAGGATTTCCAGAGAGAGAGAGGGACAGGGTCCTCAAGGTGCTGGGCAGAGCTATGGATCGGAACCTAGCATGTCCCTAGGCAGGAGGGGGTCTCCTGCTCAGGCTTTTCTAGCCGCACCTGTTACCACAAGCTCTGCTCCAGGGCTCTCCTTGATTTGTGTATTGGGAGGCAGGGAGATGGCCCCACAGAGGTAGATGCCACTGTCATTGCGCCGCGTGGCGAGGATGTTCATGTGGAAGTCATGCCCATTGGGCAGCTGTGTGATCTGGAAGCGGTTGTCCTGGACGGGCTGGCTGAGTCCATTGCAGAAGGCAGCCTGTTTTTGAGTCTGATTGCTGGGGCTCAGGCGGTACCAGTTCAGCATAAGGTCCTTGGACCAGTTGGAGAAACTGCAGGTGAAGGTGGCATTTGCTCCCTCTGACACTGTGAGCCAGGCTGGAGAGAAGGTGAGGGGCCTCCAGGGCCCGTTGGGGACCTCTGAGATGGATAAGAATAAAGATCTGTGAGGAAGGGGTGTGTGCACCCTCTCTGACCATTTTCTGAAAACCCTGGGGAGAGGAACGATTCTCTCAGACATACCCCAGGTCAGAATCTCCTAAGCAGTCCCCCTGCTAAGGGGCCTGTAGCTTGCAGATTGTGGATGTGATTCTCCACCCCCAACAAGCAGGGCTCTTCCTTCAGCATAACTGAACCTAGAGGCTGGAGGTTTCTATCTGGCATGCATTTTTCTGTCCTTTGAGAATTTGGGATTTCCCCCCCAGATGTCTTTACCTTCCCGCTCCTGTGAAGGTGCTCCAGGTCTGACCTGCATGTTTCAGCCCTAGCCTTCTGGTTGACTGGTCTAGTTCTGTTTGAAGGGTCAGTGGGATGCTGGTGTGGGAGTGTAAGGACTTCCATAAAACCCCAGACTTTGGAGGCAGTGTATTCTTGAGTAAACTTGGGGTCCAGGCTTTGTCCTGGCCCGGGGAGACCATCCAGCATGACAGAGCTGCCCTGGGTAGCAGAAGGTATAGGGCAGCCATGTCTTCCAGCCGTATCAGAGGTCACAGCCAGGAGCCTCCAAAGATCCGCTGTGTCACTGTCCCTCAAGTGGACAGGAGGAGAGGTTCCCATGGTGCAGGACTCCCCGAAACAAAGATGATCTGGAGGGTATGGCTACCAGGGCTTTGTCAGGGATGCCCCACACATCCGTCCAGGGCCTCGGGGCTCCTCTCAGCAAGGGCCTATCTCACTGACATGCTTCTCGCCGCTTGCATTTCACACTTACACATAACCGCCCCCTGCTGGGACCCACGTGACGCCAGCCGCTGAGCCTGCAGCCAAGCCTGTAGGTACAGTCAGAAGGCCAGGGTCAAGGGAACCCAGACTTGCTGAGCACACACTTGCTGGGAGGACTGATAATGCACACAGGAAACAGCCACAGAGGCATTCTTGAGTAGGCTCTGGCCTCAGCCCTGCCTTTGCTGCCAGCTCTCTCCGCCTTTGGCCTATGCAGTCATTCGGCAACTGGGACTGGTAGAGAAAGGGCCAGTGCAAAACAGACATTGTCCCCAGCTGACCCGTTTCCAGCCCCCTGCCCTCTCTTCTCACAGACTGTGTCATATAGTGAGGGAATTCTACCCAGTTATGTGGCTCAGGGCACTGCACCTCAAACACACTTCCAATGCGAGGCGTCTGACTATACTTACTGGGCATGGTTCCCTCCCAGGGTGGCAAAGGGTGAGGCTGTGTTGCCACAGCTCAGGTTCAGCCTCAGAAGACAGAGAGAGAGAGAGCAGGAGTCGGAGGGAGAGAAGAGAGGCCGGAGAGGGAGAGAAACGAGTGGGAGGAGAACCGATGGCCCGAACACCCGGCAAGCAAGGTGTATGCAATCAGCCTCCTCTAGCTCAGAAAGGAAGCCAGAGATACTTGACGGAGCTATCTGCAGTGAGCGTAAAGACTTCAGCAGAGGGAGGCCCTGAGACATTCCCACCACGCAGCCTTGCCTAGAAATGGTCTCCACAGCCACCTGGGATAGAAGCAGGACTGCCACTTCCCCTCCTCGGCGTTCTTAGCCACCCATGGATGACGGATGAACAACGCCATGCCCTGCTAATGGTCTAGTGCCACGGGGACCTGAGGGTGGGCGTGGTCTATGAGCCAGGCCTGGAGTTCCTCAGGGGTCAGGGTCCCTGGATCCCATGCAGTTGGTAAAGTCTAAGTCACATGGTTCTGGGCAGTGGTCCACGTAGGTTTGTGTGGGCCAGGAGGACCAGCAGTGTTATGGATCCTTGGAGGGGCCAGGCCCAGGCTGGGGGTGGCCAGGGTGAGATCTTTCCATCTCAGCGAAGGTTCTGCCCCTTCTCAGAGGCAATACAAACACCGTGGGGCTACAGTATACTCTTTCTTTGGCTTGTGATGATCTGTCCAAACCACACACAGCTAGCATGTCACAACACAGTAGTGTCAACGGATCTCTTCTTTAAACAGTCACTCAAGAAATATACAAGCCTTTTTTCAAGAACACTTCCAGCAACTATAGTAAGGTTAGACGCAGATTTGGCAAAGCAAACATATCTTTCCCACCTTCACCCTTCTAGGCTCTATCACTGTGGTCTGGTCTATGGTCTCCCTCCTTGGAACTAGAAACCCTGGGTCCCTTTACAAGCACTCCAGGTAACCTTCAGTCTACACAGCATTACCCTGACCCCCTAAATCCACCACCACAACCACACTTAACCACTGATCTCCAAACAGATTCTCAAGACTTTCCAGGGTCATGAGGACCAGAAAACCCCCCAGAGAACCAAAAGGCACAGTTTCCCTTATGTATTCTGGGCAGGATTGTCACACCTGTCCCAGGGCAGCTGTGATCTGTGAACACACCAGGCACCTCTGTCCAGTTCTCACTTCCTGTCCTCTGATGGGATCTATCCACTAGGCTTTGGGACCGTGACGTGTCCTTAGGGAACCACCTGCCATCCTCTCTCTCAAAGTTGGCCTCTAGGTTGCCCCCGATGAGTTCTTGGGGTGGACACTGGAGTCCAGAGCCTCATCAACTGTTTGCTTCCAGGTTTCTCCTGGTCCTGTGCCTAAATGTATGACAATTTGAGTCACTTGTCTCCTCATTGACTCTGCTATTTTTCCTCTGGCGGCAGGGCCATTGACTCCCCAGGTCTCTGTCCTCTTGTGGGTCTCTTGCCTATGTCCATCCCAGGGCTTTGCCTTGCTCTGTCCAGGTCCTGGTGGCTCATGTCTCTGCTCCCTCTGTCCCCCATAGCCTCTTTGCTCCTCTTAGCCATCTCCCTGGGGAATTCTTTTCTTGAACTGGCATGTGCCTTCCCTCAATGTGCCTGTGGTGGGCCCGGGGAAGACAGGGGTGGAGACTTCCTGCTATAGGGATGTACAGGAGGGATTGGGCTTTGGCAAGAGAGTGTCTGCCTTTGGAGGTCACAAGGTGGTAATACTATATGGAGGACATCCCCAGGCATTCAGTTCATCCAAAGGAATAAAGTACCACCCAGGAATGAACAGGCCCCTGAGAGGGCTGCTAGGAAGTGGGCTGGGAGCACCTTGTTGCCATGATGGCGGCTAGGTGGGTCTAGCACCAAGACTTTCCGGCAGTCCTGAGAAAGTGAGATAGATACTGCAGTGGCTGAGGCCCTAGACTGTACTTCTGAGTCTCCCTTTCATGCTGTGGCTGCCTGGGAGAGCATACAGGTAGATGAAAGTGAAGTGTCACTGTGGTTAAAACACAATAACGGTGGCTTCTCTTTTAAAGACAGGAACTGGCTAAACAGCCGAGCCTTGCCTTGAACTCACAATTCTCCTCCTGCTTCCTAGGTGCTGATTACAGGCAAGAACTGTCCTGCTGTGATAAAGACAGACACTTCTGATTCATCCAAAAGTGGCGAGTGGAGAGGAGCTGTGCCCATGCTGACTTCTGGGAAAGTGGATGAGGATTCCCTGTGTCCCTGCGCTGGGAGTTTCGTGAAACTGTTTTGATGCTGTTTGCACAAATGGAAATTTCACAGGAGGGAGAAAGGAGAGCTGGGGAGATGGCCCAGGGGGAAAGGACACTTGAGGATGGGAGTTTGGACCCTCAGCACCTGTGTGAAAGACGGTTGTCACAGTATGTGCTTGTGAAGATACTGTCTCAAGGGAGTTACGTGTGAGGCAATGTAATATTTTGAAAATCTCTCTTACATTTTAAGAGACTGGAATTTTTGTTGGGCCTCACAGCCAGAGTTAAAAATACACTTTGGCGTCACCTAAGATTTAAGACTGCTGTCTTATTGTGCACTCAGCCTGTTTGTTTAACCTGCCTTTAAAATGTTTTTCTTTTGGTTTTTATGACAGGGTTTCTCTGTGTAGCCCTGGCTGTCCTGGAACTCATTCTGTCTGTAGAGCAGGCTGGTCTCGAACTCAAGAGATCTGTCTACCTCTGCCTCTCAAGTGCTGGGATTAAAGCCTTGTGCCTCCAAGCCTCACTTGAACCTCCCTTTAAGAGAACAATGTAACATGCCTTGGATTTTCCGTGTGATCAACTTTTATAGCTTAAGCAAGGCATAGCCGAGATCTTAAGTTACTCTTCCATGCCCCTGACCCAGACAATGCATGTGTATCATTTGCTGGAAGCAGCAAGTACAGCAATAGTCTGAAATCTATCACAAAGGTTGAAAGCATCCATTTATGGGTATTGGTTGACAATGGTGCTTGTCATCTGGGTCAGCTGAGATCAGTTAGAGTCAGTGACTTCATCCCTTGTAAAACTCTGTTAAAGATTTCTGTCAAGTACCCCATTCTCTCTGCCGTATGAGCTTTTTATGCTGTTGAATAGAGACAGTGCAAAGTCCTTTGTTAGGGACAGACAGACAGATAGTCACACACATCTGCACAACTCATAAAACAGACAGACACCACTGACAGATACAGACAGCTACAATGGACGGACAGACAGAGACAGACACACACACACAGAGCTCATACAACAGACAGACACCAATCACAGATACAGACAGCTACAATGGATGGACAGACAGACAGACAGACACACGGACACACAGACAGACAGACAGACAGACA
>CABHPQ010162948.1:2830-25683 GCA_902168405.1 Peromyscus aztecus | reverse complement strand
AACACCGATGCCTTATTGGTGACTCGGAGTTAACCACTAATGGGTACAATCCGCACAAAAGTAGGAGCAATCAGGCTGGATAGCTTCCTCTGGCTCTCTCTCTCTCTCTCTCTCTCTCTCTCTCTCTCACACACACACACACACACACACACACACGTGTACACATAGGTGCCCACACCCATGGACACCCACATCGACACACCATAAGTTTCCCAGGGCGCTGGTGTTGGCTCAGTTGCTAGAGTGTTTGCCGAGCAAATGTGAGGAGATGGATTTCCAGTATCTAACAAGTCCAGGGTGGCAGTGCGTGCCTATAGTCCTGGGGATGGGAAGGCGGGGACAGGAGGATCCCCGGGGCTTGTGGGAGAGCTGGTTTGGCTGAGGCAGTGAACTTCAGGTTCAGAGAGAGATCCTGTCTCAAAAACTAGGTGGAGAGCGATTGAGGAAGATACCTGACGTTGAGCTCTGGTCTCCACGTACATGTTCACACACGTGTGCGTGTACAACGATGCACACACATGCTCCTTGTATTTGTGAAAATCAACAGAGGAGCCTGCCTTTCACTTGGCGGTGTGCATGCCAACGAGGAGATTTGACCCCTTTTCGTGTTTAGGTCACTTTGTCTCTCACCTTGTGGGCCTCTAACCAGCATCTGGGAACCTAGGACTGGCTGGGACCCCTTTTGGGGATGCGCCCAGAGCCAGCCTAGTTGAACTCACCCCTTGTCACCCAACATGGTGAGGTGTGAGTACCAGAACGTAATGTAAAAGGGCCCCTTTCCCCTGCCCAAACTGTCCCACGACTCCTGCCTCTGGAGGCCCGGTGTGGAGGTGCCAATGGTGGTAACAGCCTTCTGCTCTTCAGCTCCACCCCTGTCCAACTTACTTGGGAGTTTTCACCCTGCCATCACGCCATCAGTGGATGTTTGAGCCCTAAACACTAACCCCAAAGTCATGTACTAGTGACACTGGGAAGGGAGAGCCCTGGAGATAACTGGGTGCCCACTCACAGACTGTTGAATCGTATGCTGTGGAGGGAGAGGCTGGGCTGTAAGACTGAGCGCTTGCTCTGTCCTTCTCTAGGATTCCTGGAACCACTTCGGGACTCCGCAGTCTCCCCACTGGAGAGAAGGACTCGCTGGAGACCACCCCTTGACCTCAGACTCCCAGGTCCAAGAACCCTGAGATGATTAAACACTGTCCTTCATAAATCACCCACCCTGTGGTGCTCTGTTAGAACAACAGAAAAGGAACTAAGCTAGGCTCTCTCCCCCAGGGAGCCTTCCTGGCCTCCTTAGCCCGTGCAAAGTTCTGTATACAAGGTATAGTTCAGAGATGATGGGGGTCTTCTTGATTTCCCCGGGCTTGTTCTTGAACTCATGTACAGAGGTGAGTGGATGTTTGAGTGGCATGTCCTGGTTAGCACAGGGAGGTTGAGAGGGAGAGTCCTTTCAGTCAGAGCCTGAGCCTGAGCCTGTAGGGCCACACGACAAGTTCACTGCAGCCCACAGACTCCTGTGAGCTGAGGCCAAATTATAACCACACAGAAGCATACAACACCTTATTTAGGCAAGACTCATCTGAGATGACGAAAGCATGGTCAGGTGGGTGACAGGGGTCTCCTTACTCATTACAAATGGATTGTATCCCCCATGTCCACCTGGATAAATGTCCCTGGTGTGAGGATCCCAGAAGGGCACCTACAAAGACGATCAGGACTGTAGTTTCAAGTAGATGTGAGATGCCCCAGATGACACTTCACATTTCTTGCCTAGTCTGCTAAGGGCACAAGCTAACCCAGCCAAAGTGGAGGCAGAGGACCTGTAGACACTCAGCCAAAATCACGTCACCCTCAAGGGTTCCAGTCAGCGAGAAGCAAGCCAGCCAGAAGCACAATGTCAGAGCTCTAGCTGCATCTAGGTGGGGATGTGTCTCCAAGGGATAAGGTGTGAAGGGTTTTCTAACATCTGCCATTGATGCTTAGTGATGCAGAACATTACAGTGACATGAGGAGACGGGAGATGGGGGCTGAATTGTTCCTAAACTCATAATGGAATCTTTACTCCAGCACCTTGGGATAGAACTTTGCTAGCAGTGGGAGCCAGCTATGGGATTAATTAAGATAAGTTCACCTTGGAGTAGGGTAGGGTCTCAGCTAGTGAGACTAGTGCCTATGTAGAAAGGGAATTATGGACACTGACTGATGCATGAGGCAGAGGTGGGGGGATATGTCTAGGTACCAAGGAACCCAAAGATTGCTAGAAAATTCAGAGGCAGAAGGGAGATCTGGAGCATATTGGCCCACGGACACTGAGGATCCCCTATCTTGAGTTCTAATTTAAGAACCCCAAGCCCGAGACATTCTTCCTAAACCCCCTCTCCACTAGCTGTGGTACTTGGTGAAAGTGGTCTAGCCAAGCCCACGAAGTACCAATAAGCTAGGTGAGATCGTGTGTGCTGGTGATCTTAGTACTTGGGAAATTGGTGCTGGGCAGTTTTGAGTTTTAGACTGGCCTGGGCAATCTGACGAGAACATTGCCTCAAAAGAGGTCAGTTTTCTAAACTAATAAAACACACACACACACACACACACACACACACACACACACACACAGAGTTATATCTATCTATCTATCTATCTATCTATCCATCTATCTATCTATTATCTATCTATATCTTCTATCTATAACTGTTTTCTAAATATCTATCCTCATACCCACAAATAAATGTAGCTCTCACCCCTCATCAAAGAAGATTCTGTTTGCAACATAAGGAGGTAATTGCAGAGACAACCAACTGCTCAAATTGCAGAGAGTAAGTGCCTGTAGACTGCACAACCCCAACTGATATGTTTGGAACGCAAACTCTAAACCTAAGGCTCAGGGAAATCACAGAAGAAAGTGTGGAAAGCTTGTAGGAGCCAGGGGCCCAGGATACCTGTTGATAGAGTGTTCCCTAGACACTACAGGGGAAAATGCATCCATGAACTCTCAACCATGGCAGACTGAACACAAGACCAGCAGAATGAAAACACCACTTGCCACACAGATGTGAACAGAGGAAATTCCACTTGGTTCTAGGCCCATAGGAAGAGCTATAGGAGGTTAATGGCTAAAGAGAGAGGGGGAATCAGTGGCCCCAAAGACAAATTCCCACATAGGTTGTCCACTCTCAAGTGGTCAATATGAACATGTGCACATATGAGCAAAGCTTAATGGACTTAATAAGTTATAAATATGCAGACGTGTATGTATATATATATGCATATTCGTATTTTTCAAAATTATAGATTTAAAAAAGCAAGTGTGACTTTGAGAAATGTGTCTTAGGATGTGCTTGGCGGTTTTCATAAATGGTCTGAGTAAATCTCATGACCCACGAGGCAATAATTGTTTTCCCCAAATTGTAGGTGAGAGGTTGGAGAAATGCCTCAGCGATTTAAAGCTCTGGCTGTTCTTCCAGAGGACCGAGATTCAATTCCCAGCACCTACATGGCAGCTCACAACCTTATACAACCCCGGCTCCAGGTTATACATGTCTCCCAGCCTCCACAGACATTAGGCACGCACATAATGCACAGACATGCAGGCAAAACACCCATTCACAAAAGATAATGAAATGGAAAATGTAAAGAAGAAAAGAAAAAACTGTAGGTGAGAAAACGGTAAGGAGACAGAGTGGCTCACAAAGGTCACCGCGCTCACCAGCGGCTTTATGGACTAACTTGCAGGGTCTTCCGAAGGGGTCTGTCAGCAAGGCAGCCCAGCCTGGCCTTGAACTTCTGACGAGCATGTTCCGCTATGCCTGCCTTTAGTCTGAATACAAGATGGTCCATTTCCAAGCCTGAATTTTCCTTACCTAGGCAGTCGTTGTTGAGGCTGGGAGACATGTATAACTAGTAAGCATGAGAGGGACTGTCTACGGGAACAGCTGGCAGGGCACTGGCCGCGGAGAGTGCTCGGTGCAGAGCTATTCAGGTGGGGAAAGAGGCATGCCAGCTTCCAGACATTGTCAGATACCATCTAAAGCAAGCCTCTGCAGATACACCCATCTTTCCATACTTTGTCACGAAGTTGCGTTTGGGGACATGCCCAGCGTGCCAGGTCACCAGAGTGAGTCACAGCCCCCTTTCTGTCTCAGGTCCTTCTCTCCGACAACACATAGTCCTTATCCCTTCCTTCTCTGTCCCTAGATTCCCCCGAGGGACATCTTTCATCCATAGGGCCTTGGACCATCTATGATGTTCAGGTCTATTTCCTCATCAGTCCTGACAGCAACCCAGGGGCTCTCCTAACAGAGGCCAGCAAGGAGGGAAGGCATCCCCAGCCTCCCAAGCCGTGGCCTGTAACCTGGAGAGGGGTCTATGGTGATGAGCACCCAGCTCCCAGTCCCATCCAGCTCTCATGATACTGAAGAGGCTGGGGTGAATGTGACTGAGGCTTTATATGAGCAAGGGGATGTCACTGCAGGCAGAGCACGTTCTAGAGCAGCGCAGGGTGTGAGCTTGTTTGGGTCACTCTCCCATGCTCTGTAGGAGTAGCCCTGGCTCGGGAGCTAGGTGACTCTCCCCCTAGTCCTGGGTTCCCAGTGAAGGTGGGTTCCCAGTGAAGGTAGGTTCCCAGTGAAGTCTGGAGAGTAGAGGGCAGGGGTCAAGGGGTACGGGGGAGTGAGGAGTACAGGAAGTCAAGTTCTCTAGGAGGAATTTGACCAGGATTACAGTACCCTTCCATTTCACCCTCCCCAGTGCTGACCACGGATGCTCTGAGGCCAGGAATGTGCAGTCTGGAGCCCTCCAGAAATGGCAGCACAGGAAGCCGTGCCGACCGACCAGGGTACAGAGCTGATTATCCCCTGGGAAAGAAATTGCCAGTCATCTATCTAGCGTGTAGGGCGGGCCTCATGTAGGGATGTCCTCGACTCTAGGAAAAACAGGGGAAGGCCGAGGACACCAGGGCCTGGCAGAATCCTGAAGCAGGGCCACAGTGGCCAAGGCCAGAGCTCTGGCTAGACCCACCATTGCCCCACAGAGAGGGACATAAAGGATCAGCTGAGATTGGACAGATGTTCAGTCGGCCTGAGAGAAAGTGGGGAGTGGATTCTGAGCCCTGAGAGACACTCCACCTGTAAAACCCACCGAGGGCTAAAAGAGGAGCCAATCGGAGCAACCAGGGGCACAGGTGTCCCCGTATTCAGTGCTCCTCTCCTTCAGTGACAGGGACGTCGGGTGACGGTTTCTTCAAGCCCTGACCCAGCCACCCACCCTGATCCCACGTCCCTAGGAGCCACATACCTAGAAGCCACCCTGCTTGCCAGCTCAACTGTAGCACAGCCCAAGTGAGTAGCCAGGGCGCTTGCTGGACCCACATGCCCAGAGGCCCTGGCTGTTCCTCCTTCAACGGGGCGCCGCTGTCTCCTCCTGTTCCTCCTCCTCCTCCTCCTTCTCGGCTGCTCAGGCAGAGCTGTCTGTAGCGGAAAGGAAACTGTCCTGGGTTATGTTGGAGGGAGGAGACCTGCTCTTGGCTCCCGCCCCCTCTTCCTCCACCTCCACAGAGGTGGGAGAACAGGCAAAGGGGGTGGGGGAGGGGCATGGAAGGGGGAGGGGAGCGGGAGGGAAAGATGCCTAGGAGGAGCAGGTAGGGACTTGTGAGAGACGGGAGAGTTGGGCAACAGGGAGGGGGGAGAGAAGACCAGCCTCCTGCCCCACTATGGGGTCTTCTCCTTTTCAGGCCCCTATTGTGGGCAGTTTCCGTCCTTTCCGATCCCTACATCCTTGATCCTTAGTTCCTGAGGTTTGGGGGAGCTTGAGATGAGGGCCAGACTCTTGTCCCTTCGGAGGATGGGTGTCCTCCCTGGCTACAGTGAGGATGAGCTGGACCTTCCCCTACCTTGTCTGGCATGTGTGGCCTTGAGTCCCCTGAGCTAAGGCTTAGTCCTTTACTTTTGGGGAGCAAGAGCCCAGACACCCCCACTTGCTCTGCCTGATGGGTCAGAGGAGGCCCGGAAAGGTTATAGTGAACCTCTTCTAGCACCCTGAGAAGATGCCTCTCTCCCCAGCCACACCCTCAGACCCAGAAAGCCCCCGGGCCGGGTATGGCTTTCTCTCATGGCTTTTCTTCCCTTTGGGACACTGGGCCCATCTGCCTGGACCACTGTCTTCTCTGCTTCCACAGTGGTCCTAGGTTTGCTGGTCCTGCTTCCCTGGGTCTTGCTCTTTGCCTGACAGACCCTAACACCAGGCTGGGGTGGTCACAGTTTTTAGGTCTTTCCCAGTCAATCTTCCTCAGTCCCTAGGTGGTGGGGTCCCACCCCACCCTCTGCCTGTCTTGTCCCTGTCTCCCTGGGGGTGGGGTGGGGTGGGCATACCTGTGTGCACAGCCCCAGCTGGTTGGTCATTTGTGGGGATCTCTGATTACTTAACAGTTCTGCTCTAAGTATTTTATCACAGTGAATGGGAAATAGGAAAAACGAAACTGCTGATATTAGCAATGAAATGAGTGGGTCTCACAAGCCTAAAATAACCAGCCCGGCTGGAAACCATCTGGCAGCTGCGGCAGCCACCCTAGTTCAGAGGCACCGGCTTAGCGGGGAAGGAAACATTACTTTGTACAGCGCAGAGATGGAAAAAGAGTATGAGGCACAGGCTGGCCGCCCCCAGTCTCAGTATGGGGCCTGTGGGCAGAAGCAAGGGGGATCCCCTCCCCAGGCCTGGCTGTTACAGAACCTCCTGACACCCTTGTGGCTCTCAGGCATGCTCAGGCTAGCAAGTCCCCCAACAAGGCTGGTTGAATAGGTAATGGCTACAGGCCTAGGCTAGGGTGGTCACACCTAGCTGGACCGATCTCACGCAGCCTTGTTCTGATGTTCTATCTAGACTCTTCGGAGACTCTGAGACTTTGTGCTCTACAGTGTAGAGCCGTTCATGAGGACTGGAGAGGAGCAGGAGTCTGAGCAGCAGGCTGTCACCCCATCCCTGGAGGTTTACTCAACATCCCAGGTCAGCAAGTAGTGGGACATCTCATGGAGAGCAAGGGAACCCCTGCCTGTCTCTCTCCCTCCCTCTTCTGCTGGACCTTCCTCCTCCCCTTTATCTCTAGGCCTTATTTCTCTCTTCTTTCCTTTCTTCTCCCTAGCAGTGGGGTGAGGAACAGGGCTGGGCCTGGGGTAGCCCTACTTGGTTTCCCTGTGCCAATAGCCATCACAACCCCCTTAGAGAGGAATGTTTTCCTGAGAGGGTCTGGGGTCTGAGCCTTGTGGGTCCCAGGGCCTGCAAGGAGGCAGATAGTAGGAGGGAAAGGGAAGTCCTGGGTGTGGAACAGCAGGGTCCTAGGACCAGGCCTAGAGAGGGATTGCTAGGTCAAACCTCAACTTGTACTACTGACTTCTTATCATATCATCACTACAAAAGTCAGAATCCTCAACATGCATATTATTCCCCCAAACCCACAATCCAAAATACACACGCTATCCCCAAGCACACATATTTTATAAAGTACATACTATCTCCTAATTCTCATGTGATCTCCAAATACACATTTAATCCCCAAGACACATGCTGTCCTCCGATCCTTCTAATCCCAAACATGCACATTATGTTGCATGACATGCGATCCCTAACACAATACTATCCTGCAATACATATAAAATCCCTAACACACTCTCTTCCCCAGTAAAGTCATCCCCAGCGTAATGCTATCTCTTCATACACATGCACTCCTCAAAACACATGATATAACCCATAGTCTCAAACACATATACTATCTTGCAACACACACACACACACACACACACACACACACACACAATCCTTAAGACTCCCTTTCTCCTCTAATACATGTTATCTTCTAATACACATGCTATGTCCCAATATACACTTTATTTCCAACACACATACTACCTCCCAATACACACACAATCCGCAACACACATGCTATCCTACTGTGCTGGTTACCTGCACAGTATGTACAGGAGGTGCCTGTTGCTCTAGGTTTCTATGGGGCATCATTCCTCCAATTACATGTCAGCTCTCTAGTCCCTTTGAGTACTGAACCAGGGTTGGTGGTATGATCTGTTTCCAACAGAAGCAGTTGTAGGAAGACCCCAGTTGGTGAGGATCGTGGACAGGAACTATTAGGGACATTCTTGTGTGGATCTGGGTATGGCTACCAGTTATCATTTCATGAGGGCAATCATTGGATGTGAGGTTGTCATGGTAACATGAATTAGAGAGCCTACATCCACATCTGCTTCTTACTGGATTCAGGAAAATGCTCAGTGAGCAAGGTGGGAAGAATTGGCACAAGGCTGGGCTCAGTGGTCACCAGCCGAGCTTCCCTGTGCCAAGTCCTCAGAAGTCTCCCCCACCTCCGAGGGGCCTCCCCTCCTCCTGGACAGGGCAAAGAAGCATGAGTTTCCAGGGTGCTGACCTCAAGACTATGACACAAAGGAGCACAGACGGAAAGTTAGGGAGAGGGGATCCCCACACGCTGGAGGTAACGGGAAGTTTCCATCCAGGTGGGGACAGGGGACAGAAAGAAAGCAGAAGGATCATTTTGAAACAACTGCAGGGGAAACAGGAGGCAGGGGGTGGGCCAGAATCCAGACCGACCCAAAACCCGTGTGGCCCACAGTGAGGTCTTATGGGGGCACAGGGCCCTGCAGCCCAGGTGACGGGCTGATTCAAAGGTACTTCTGAGGTTGGAACAGGAAATGGTTAATAGTGTTTGCAAATAAAAACTCTCTGTTCCACCCTGTTTTGAAACATTTCCCAGAAGCTAAAGGAAGAGCTGCTAATTTATCTGCCCAATTTACAGTCCACACACACGCACACACACCACACTTAACACACACACATATACAACACACACATACATATACACACCACACCATACACACACACACACTCACACATACACCACATTTAACACACACACATACAACACACACATACATACACACCACACACACACACACACACACACACACACACACTCACACACCACACTTCACACTTAATCATGTACTTGTTCCTTAAAAACGTGTGATTTCCAGCTCCTCCTTTCTCTGAACTTTAGCGTGTAGTTAGTGGTTTAAATGTGCATCTGCATTTTAAATTCCTAGTGTGCATTTCCGAGTGTTTGCTGCATATGTGTGTGCAGTGCACATGAGCTCCCTGTGTGTCTGTATTGTGTGTGGGAACACCTTCTGGGCTTGTCACACCAGCACAGAGGGCTTCATCTGGGCCTTGTTGATTACCCAGACAACTGTAGAATAGCCCCACTAAACCCCTGAAGCCGGGCTGGGCTGGGCTGGACACCCAGCTGGCCATGTGAGCGCAGTGCCCTCTGGGAAAGCTTGTAAAGCCAATGGCCCCTGAACTGCAGAGGACTGAAGAGACAGCTCACCTGCCTGGGTGGCTGTGCTGGCTAGTTTTATGTCAACTTGACACAAGCTAGAGTCATCTGGAAGGAACCTCGACTGAGAAAATGCTTCCAGGAGATCAGGCTGTAGGGCATTTTCTTAATTAGTGATTGATGGGGGGGAGGGCCCAGTCCATGGTGGGTGGTGCCAACTATGGGCTGGTGGTCCTGGGTTCTATATGAAAGCGTGCTGAGAAAGCCATGAGGAACAAGCCAGTAAGCAGCTCCACTCTAAGACCTCTGTATCAGCTCCTGCCTCCATGTTCCTGCCCTGTTTGAGTTCCTGTCCTGACTTCCTTCAGTGATGGACTAAGAAGTGGAAGTATAAGTCAAATAAACCCTTTCCTCCCCAGCTCGCTTTTTGGTCATGGTGTTTCATCCTGGCAGTAGAAACCCTAAGACACTGGTCCACTCTCAGATTTTGTCCTGAGCTTTCTCTTAGGCTGTTAAGCTGTCAGTTGTCCTAGTCCTTGTCAGAGCTGAGCTTAGAAGCTGAGCCACAGGGTGAGGGTGAGCAGGGCCGTGAGCAAGGGCAGGGGGAGGAGGACTCGGGCATCTTACTAGGTGGCTGATAGTGCTGAAGTTGACCTGGCTTTCCCAATGGTTTCATTCCTGTGCTCTTCCCTGTCCCTCTTCCAGCCCATTGAGAGCTTTTTCTGGGGAGGATTCTCAGTTCTTAGGACAGGATTCTCATCTATAACCTGCTCCTAAAGCTTGTCCTCGGAGGCCAACATCCCTACAGTCTGCTGAGGATGGCTCCCCACACCTATCCTGATGGGTATACATCAGCACAGCTGGATCCAAGCTTGAGATTTACCTCATGGGGGTACAGATTTTAATTCACTGTCTCCCCCCCCCCCCCCCCGGTATAGATGAAGAGAATGCATAGGGTTGATTGACCTGTGAGTGAAATAATATATGTGAGAAAGTTACATATCCTCACACTTACTAAGCCAATTAAGAACGTGAAGAGTCTTTTATCTTGGCTGGTGAC
Organism: Peromyscus aztecus; assembly: GCA_902168405.1. Classification (NCBI taxonomy): domain Eukaryota; kingdom Metazoa; phylum Chordata; class Mammalia; order Rodentia; family Cricetidae; genus Peromyscus; species Peromyscus aztecus. The sequence continues at coordinate 15,274 of CABHPQ010162948.1, read as the reverse complement.
CAAGAGTGGGATAGCACCTCAGAAATACTCCTCTACTGAAGCTCAGGGGGTACAGTGTTTTTAAAGGTTAAAAAAAACCCACAGTGATATCAATGTGAGATGGGGGTCAGGATAACTTTGCAACATTTGTGTTGGCAGACCATGGTAGTTATTCCAGTCACAGCCTAACGACTTATTTTGATTTACACCTTCATTAGTTACTTTAGTTTGTAGAAACATTAGTTATTCTGTTTAATACATCTGAATCATGGTCAGGGTCATGAGAGATCCCAAGTGCTGCCAAGGCAGACATGGTTGTTGGGGGGTGTTGGGAGCTAGCCCAGGCCTAGACTTTCTCAGAAGCCCCGATGAAAGGACAAAGGGAACATTAGTTCTGTGTCCTTGTCCAGGAGAGGACTTGCCAAGGTCCACTGTGAGGCTGGAGCCTAGGCCTCTAAGGCATTAAGGCTTCTGTTCCTGGGAACCCTAGCTCCCCCCCCTCCCAAGGGCTGTGGTTAGCAGCCCTATGGCAACTGTGTCTGAAATGTCCTGTGTTCTCTTTGCCTACATTGTCTGATTCAGCTCTCTGAGGATCTCGGTCCATTTTCTCCCTGCAAGTACATAAGTACATAGTACATAAGATGCTGTACTTTTCAATAAACAACTTGCTTGTCGCAAGTCACCAGCTTATGTGAGACCTTCTGACCCCACCCCAGCTATTGCTTTCGTCTTTATTTCTCCTCCCTGGTCCTCATTTGAGACCTCATTCTTGTGGGTTGGAATCAGGGGGAGCTGGGGACCAGAAGAGGGTGTTGGATTGATTGGAACTGGAGTTATAGATGGTTACGAGCTTGGGAACTGAATCTGGGTTATCTGCAAGATTAGCAAGTACTCTTAACCATTCAGTCATCTCTCCAGCCACACAAACTGTGCACTTATGACTTAGGTATTTTAAAGCAAATGTTTAGTATTTTTTTTTCAGTTTTTTTGAGACAGGGTTTCTCTGTGTAGTTTTGGTGCCTATCTTGGATCTCGCTCTGTAGACCAGGCTGGCCTTGAACTCACAGAGATCTGTCTGGCTCTGCTTCCTGAGTGCTGGGATTAAAGGCATGCGCCACTACCACCCAGCTAGTATATATATATTTTTTAATCAATAAAGAGTTCAAACATGTGGGATGATGCTGGATGTTAATGCACATGTGTGGTGCTGTTAGTTGGTGATCTCCGGTGGGATATCACTTCAATCTTTTCTGCTTTTCTGGTTCTCTGATGCATATTAGTTGCCATGGAGATGACGCTGTTGTGAAAACAGCTAATTGGCTGACATTTAAGATATGAGATGCTTGTTTGGTATCTGAGTGTGTGCAGCACTGCAGAGCCCAATAGCAACATGGACAGACCTGAGGCAGATGTATGGGCAGGTAACTTTGCTCAGCTGATGGAGGAGAGGAAGCCCCATGTCATCTGGGTTCTGCATCCCCAGGAAAGCCAGATTTATGGGCACCTGGACAGTGCCTATCTCCAGTAACACCTGAAGATGCTTTCATGGTGGTGGAGAGGGTATGGAGGCCTCCTATTGGGTTCTAGAAGATGAAGGAGCTGAAAGCACCTTGTTGTCGGCCTTGGTTGACTTGGCCCCAAGGCCATGCTCATTGTAGTAGGGAGTAGATGCTCTTGGGGTGGGAATTGGGGCTTGATTAATCTTGTCTCAAACCTGTGGGTGTGGCTAGGTATAAGCCATCTTTACTGAGAAATTGAAGTTTCCATGGGCTGCCTGGGTGGGATGATAAATAAAATTTATTTATTTATTCATTTATTCATTCATTTAATTAATTAATTAATTAATTAATTAATTAATTAATCTATCTATTTATCTACCTACCTACCTACCTACCTATTTATTTATTTGTATGGTTCACTTGAGTGCTGCCCTGGGTAGATGGGTCATCTCCATATCCACAATGTTGCCATGGCATCTCAGGTGTAATTGCTGATAAGCAGGAGCCAGAAAGTAGAGGCACTCCTCATTGTAGATGGCCCAAGAGACATAGCCTTGCCTCAAGTGGAAGCTGAAGAGTTCATGGGGCCAGGATGCTTGGCCTAAGGAATGGGAGAGCTGCTCCAGGCTGTTAGATGGCGTTAGAGCGGTGGAGCAGAGCTTGGGGTGGTTAGAGTAACTATTATCATGATGATAGCTACCATTAATGACTGACTCAAAGATACAAACTGATTCCTCTGGCTTTTACACCCAGAGGCAGTTCTTGCTCTGTAGAGAGATGGAATGGAACAGGCATAGGGCAAACCAAAGGTCTTGTAGGGCAGAAAGACAGAGGGCTAGCCAGTTTGTCAGTATGAAGGGACACTGGGCAGTTGGGGTGGGCAGTAATCTACCCTTTGATGTGGATGCCATGACTCTAAGGATCTGAAACCCCTGGGGCCAGTAGAGTTGGAGTTGGGGCTTTTCAGGTTCTGGGAAAGTAACAGGCATCTGAAAGGCCCACAAAGCATCTTCAAGCACATTCTTATTCCTTAAGCCACAGCAAAGAGCTGGTTTTGTGGGCAAGCAGAGATAGGACATATATTTGTGCTATATGGGGTTGTATAGGTGGGGCCCAAGCAGGAACAGGAATCTAAGACCTCAACCAGAGTGCCAGTGCTTCATCATTGTCTCCTTTTAAAAAATAATTTATTTATTTTTATTTTACGTGCATTGGTGTTTTTCCTGCATGTATGTCTGTGTGAGGGTGTCAGGTCCCCTAGAACTGAAGTTACGGACAGTTGTAAGCCACCATGTAGGTGCTGGGAATTCAACCTGCGTCCTCAGGAAGAGCAGTCAGTGCTCTTAACTGCTGAGTCGTCTCTCCAGCCCTCGCCAGTGCTTCTGAGTGATGGTGAATCCAACCAATTTAATCAAGCTTGACCTGTCACTCTTCAGGCACTGTGGTAGAGGGCCTCAGTTATAAAAACAGGATTCCTATGTGTTTACAGATGACCTTGTTCAACCTCGCTTAGCACAGATAGGAGTGTTTGCAGAGACAGCCTATTTCCCAAGATAATCGGTCTTACCTGAAGTAAACATTTCCCAGAAAGAGAGAACTTAGGCCTGCATGTAGCCTCCACAGTTGCATCAGTTTCCTCAATTCCAAGTCTCTATAAAGGGCCCCAGCTAGCTTTTCCCCTTGCAGACCACCTCCATCTCTGCAGGAGAAGGCTGCCTCTCACTGTGTGTGCTAATAAACACAGTCTCATCTGTTCTGGTCAGACTCTGGCCTCCTTCTGCCTTCTGCTCCTTATGCTGCCTTGGAAATCTAACATTTGGTGCTGAAACCCAGGAAGACATTTGGAGTCCACAGGCCACTTTGGGCCCTCTGCTGGACCTCCCTTGTTCTCATCTGCTCTCCGGCACTGGGTCCTGAGTGAGCCTGGCAGGGTCATCCATCTCCCCAAGGGAGCCATTTCTTTCACCTCTTGTCTCTGCCCTTTGCTCCTCTCACTCTTGTTTTGCTCTGTTGAGATCAGCCTCTAGATAAAAGGCTGCTCTCCATTTGATCAGATCACACATTCAACACAGTCAAATGTCAGGACAAGGTAACGCATGGGACCTAACTTGGTGGCATATGGTTAGGTCTTAGGGGCTCATGGGAGCCCCTCTCAGTCTTGTCTTGAGATGTGTTCAGTTGAGAGTTCCAAGAACTCTCCACAGGCCCTCATGATCTCTTCACTGCTGGAAGGTATGAGTCTGAGGATGTCTCTCCCAACTTCCCAGTCACATTTGATCAATCTGAAATGTGGGGGATGCAATGGGCAGCTGCTATGACTTCCACTTTTAGCTTGATCCCACATCTGCTATGGGGTCCAAATTATCAGCACCAAAGAACACATCCTAAGCCTGTCTGGGGGCTAATCTTAAAAAGCTTCATTTGGGAGACCCCAGAACAACCACACTTATTTAACTCTTAGTCCAAATCTGGCCTCAATATACATTTGAAAATGGCCACTGCTGGCCCAAATCTGAAACTTCTGATATTAATATCTAAATTGATTTAGATAACTTAAAAAAGATTTATTTATTTATTATATATACAGTATTCTGTTTGCATGTATGCCTGCATGCCAGAATAGGGTACCAGATCTCATTATAGATGGTTGTGAGCCACCATGTGGTTGCTGGGAATTGAACTCAGGATCTCTGGAAGAGCAGCCAGTGTTCTTAACCTCTGAGCCATCTCTTCAGCCCCTTATTTAGATAACTTTGTAAGAAGGAATGGAGAATTGTCCAAAGCACCCCCCCCATATAATTACCTAGCTCATCTCAACTCTTCTCTACTATGGAATAATCCTTCTGTACACTATGAAAATGTGTTGCTCTCACTGTTAATAATAAGCTGATTGGTCAATAGTTAGGCAGGATTTTGGGGGCAGAGAAAATGCTAAGAAGGGCAGAATCTGAGGAGTTGAGAGTCAGAGTGGAAGAAGCAACATGGAAGGTTCGTAGATGAGGTAAATGAGCCTCAAGGCAGCACATAGATTAATAGAAATGGGTTAATTTAAGTTGTAAGAGCTGGCTGGAGATAAGCCTAAGCTATTGGCCAAGGATTTATAATTAATAATAAGTCTCTGTGTGGGTTTTTGGGAACTGGCTGGTGGGACAGAAAAGTATGCCTATACTTCTTGTCCCTGCCAATCAGTTCCCACTCACAACCTGGCCAAGAGCCTGATCTTATCAACTCCTGCCTCCCTTCTCCCAAGGGGCTCACTCAGCCCCTAGGAAATGAGCCATGAAGTCTTGCTAGCTAAGCCCTGCAGAATAAGTTCCCCTCCAGCTTAGGGTAAGGATTCCAGTCCAGGTTAGGAGTTAGTGTTAGGGTTTGCTTTAGGGTTAGCAACAGGGTTAGGAGTTAAGGTTATGGTTTGGATCAGGGTTAAGGTCAGGGTCAGGATGAGGGGTAGAGGACTAGGGTTTGTTGTGTTACAGTTTCCTCCAAGATTGAAACATTCCATCTTTCAGGAAAGCTCCTTAAGCAGGAAGGTAAACAACTCAAGATAGCTTTAGGAAGTTCCTGAAATCAACCAGATTCACTAGATGGCTCCCTGCCGGAATAAACAAGCCAAGCTGCAAAGAAGACTCTGAGACCAGACCAGCTGCCTGGAAGAGGTTTAGGGTGACTGAGTTACTTAGAAAGGACACTCTCCAACCTACTGAGCTGCCAGCAGGCTGTGCAGGGTGCCCCAGCTGTTGCGAGCTGCCACCCACACAGGGGTGGGCTTTGGTGATGCAGCTGTCTTTGCATCATTTCTGTTCCTGTAAGTAACCCCTCACCCATATTCCTGTAAGCAATCCCAATAAAACTCATTGGTTTTCCAAATTGGATTGTGGTGGTATCTGTACTTTGGTCTGTCTTGGGATCCCTATCTGGGGTGAGTAGATGTGTATGTAGCATCTCTCCAGGAAGAGTTTTGTCACACAACATAATTGGCATCTGAACAGGAACATCAAAGAACCAATGATGAGTTGGGGAGGAGGGAGTGCATGGTCGTGGCTATGGTTAGCAAGGCATGCGACGGAGGCTGAGCAGCCTAAGCAGGGAGCACCTATGGATGAAATTCCTATACAGTTGCCCTTTCCTGTGTGGTCTGTACCATGCCTTTGCACTATGAGAGCAGTTGCATGTTCTTGCTATAGTTAGTGAGCTGTGCAACTAAGGCTGAGCCATCAGGATTGGGAGTGTCTGTGGGAAGAATCTCAGGACAACAGTCTTTGCCTGCATGGTATGGTGTGGCATGCCTACTTGATGAGAGAGGTTTACTGCACGAATATGGAGATGCTCTGAAGATAGCTAAAGGGTTAGAGGAAAGCTTGCAGTCTTTGAGGTTAGCATTCAGAGGTTGAGATTGTTAGCAGCCACGGCAGAGGCTGCCTGGCCTCTGTTGAGTGCAGATAGAAATGTAACTGAGGCCAAGATGCTAGCTAAGCAGGAACTTATTTGTATAAAGGAGCAATTGTAACAAGACAGGGAGATTTGGCAGCATCCTCCACGTTAGCCTCTCATTTGGCAAATAAATTAGATGAAAAAGAGGATGAGATGGAGGTGTTGGCTTGCTGCTTCCCCAAGGGAAAATCAAGCTCAAGTTAGATCTATGCTCAAAAGCCCTTCCTGGGATCTAAGAACTTGGAAGCCGTGGGAAGATTCAGAGAGTATGGAGGAGGATAACATGGTGAAAAGCAGTAGTAGATATCCTGAGGGTCCAACATTAAGTAGAAAAAAAAAAAAAGGGAAAAATCTATAATCCAGCCTGTAGCTGTGGGCATCAACAGCAGTCCTGCACACACAAAAAAACTAGTGTTATCAGGGAATGTTCATTCAGTGTCTGAGCTTCTGGGATTGGGGAAGACTTTTAAACAAGCAATGGAAGAGTGCGTCGAAGCCTGGCTTGTGAGGCTGTGGGACATGGGAGCGGATGGGACCAGGCTGTCTGTTGTGGAGACAGAAGAAAACCTGAGCAATGCAACTTCCCATCCCTCCTTGAGGCAAAGGCTGTACAACCTGAGACAGTATGAGGGAAGCCAGTCCCTAATGGACTAGATTCCAAAGCCATCAGGAACACTTGGTTATCTCTGTCTGAAGTCCCTATGTTTGGGGATTGAAAACAGTATGGGGACAGGCACTACCGAGGGAACTAGGAACAAGAGAAGCTGTGCACGGCCCTCGGTGCGCTGGGCCTGACGGAACTATGATGACGGAAGAATTAAGGGAAAAGTTGATCCAATAGGGACCTAGAGATGGGCATGGGCCCCGCCTCCGGGGTGGGGCGGGATCTTGAGGAGGTAGGAAAGGCTTTGGCAGACCTGAGTGATCTAGACCTGTCATGTGGTTCGGGTTTGCAAGGCGCCAAAGCACACGGGAGGGGGTGAGGAGGAGGATAAACAGGCAGTGGGGGCCTGTCCGAGGCACCTGAGAGCAAATGTGGCTAGACTTGTGTTGAGCTGGATTTCCAAGGGAAAATATCTATAGTGAGATAATTCACGTGAGGTAATTAATTTAATTGAGTCAATTAAAAAATTTGAGTCCATTTTTATTGATGGCTAAAAAAGAGTGAGATCATGTCCCGGAAGTCTCTTGGTGCCCAGCTCAGGGGTACGGTATTTTAAAGACAAACACATACTTACATCAGTGCTGGGGGGTGAGTACATTAGTGAGGGATTTAGAGTTGTCTAGTAACGTCTGCTTTCTTTGCAGGGCTCAGTGGCATTTTCCAGACACGGCATAATATGTTTGGACCATGGTAAGGTCATGGTCAGTCCCTAAAGCCCTGCCAAGGTACAGGCCACTGTTGTTGTTGTTGTTAGGCTAAAAAGTAACCAGGCAGTCATAAAATAAAGTTGGGACAGGACGGTGTTACCTGAAGGGACATTAGCCTACTGTACCATGTGGCTCTGGCTTCCTCCCCTGACCCTCCATTTTGCTAAAAACCATTAGATTATGTTCCTAAAGCTAGTCACCAAAGTCCACTCCCTTATTTGGCCACTTCTTCCTCCCGAGGCTGACTACCAAGGTCCAGCTATCAATGTATTGAAGACCAGCAATCAGATGCCTCCCTTTGGTTCACCTAACTAACATGCCCAATTGTGGTGATATTTTGTTTGTGATCTAACAATAAAGCTTGTCTGAAGATCAGAGAAACCAAGCAGCCTTCTTACCTCTACTGAATCCTCAGCCTGAAAGGGCCCTGAGCTCTGGTCTCCTCCTACCTTATATTCCTCTCTCTGCCCAGCCATATCACTTCCTGTCTCCACTTCCCTAGTGCTGGGATCAGAGGTGTGTGCCACCACTGCCTGGCTCTGCTTCTCTTTTAGACTGGATCCATCTTGTGTAGCCCAGGGTGGCCTTGAACTCACAGAGATCCATCTGCCTCTGCCTCCTGAGAGTGCTGGGATTAAAGGTGTGTGCCACCACTGCCTGGCCTCTATGGCTTAGCTCTGCACTCTGATCTTCAGGCAAGCTTTATTTGTGAGAGCACAAACAAAAGATCACCACACCCAATTAAAATTAAACACCTCATCCTATCATGGGTTTTCCCCCTTTGCCTTTATAAACCATTTGCCCATGTGCCACATCTGTCTCCTCTCTATGCAGAGGCAGTCCTTTGTCTCCCCAGGACAAACACCCCTGCCCCCTTTCCCTTGTCCCCTTCCTCTTCTCTCTCATCCCCTGTCTCCTTTGCCATCACATCCTAGCCCATTCTAACACAGACCTCCCCTTCTTCTCCTCTTAAAAATGATACCTGCAAGGTCATTGGCTGCTGTTTTTCTGCCTGAGTCAGAAAGCAGCCACTTTAATTTTCCTTTCCCGATTATAAAGGATCTCTGTGAAAACAGGTATTTGGGTGTGGTTTGTGCCTCATCTGGGGTCCAGGAGGAAGCCCCTGCTGTGTGGGGTCCCGTTCATTGCCTTAGTCATTTCCTTTGCCCATTTCTTTAGTTACTGCCACACATTTCATCTTGGCTAAGGGGCAGATATTGGCTCCTGAGGATCATTAGCTTGACTGAGGCAATTCTTTGTCTGATGAACTTTAAAAGGCAATTTCCTATGCAAGGCCCCACAGCAAATCCTGAATTTATACCATCCAAGGCTCCACAGCACATCCTACACAAAGGAGGAGCAAGGGGCCATCCAGGCCAGTGAGGGGAGCTGTGAACTGTGGATTTCAAACAAACATTTTATGATACCAGGAATTATTTGACTCACACTCCTGTTGTCTGTCATCTAAATTCTCTCGAACCTTTTGTAAAAAAAAAAATTCTTTTCAATAATTCCTGATTTGTTTGCGTGAAAGCAACAGGCCCCTGCTAGTGTCACACAAAACCCTCCCTGGACATGAAAACAGGCTAAGCCTTGCTGGTTTGGGAGGACTACTTCTACCGGAGACTCCGCCTGGACCTGGGGTGTACTGAGAGAACAGGTGTCTGACATCTGTGTCTATCTGATGACTTGTCTGTTGTGGGCCCATTTCTCCTCTGATTAGGGCCGCAGTAATCAAGGCGGCAGTCCCTGCCACCCCCATTCCCATCATCACTGGGATGAGGAGAGGGGCAGCCCTACTGTACACCTGGTGGGGCAGCCCAAAGGGGAATCAGAGGCAGTCTTCCTCTGGTCTCGAATAAGCATACACTTGGGGGAGTGCCTGTACAACCATACACGAAACTGGATTATTACACAGACGTCCTGAGGTCATATTGAGGGGGCGATGGTGTCCAGACAGACCAAGTGCCTGGGGAGCGAAATGAGCTTCAGAGATACAAGTTACCCTGAGACTGCTGCTACAGAGGCAGAAAGAGGGGGCCAGCAGGGGGTATTGTGCAGTGATAAGATATGACGTGTTTAGTCACATCTCCTCGTGTAGTGGCAGTTTCTGGGAGCGGACAGATAGGTTGGAGGACAGTTACTGGAATTTAGCTCTTCACGAACATAGTAAGGAGGCCAGGCTTTTAAATGGACCCAGCAGTCTTGTACCAGCTCAGGCTGGGTGCAGTTTAGAAGGTGGTTTGTCCTGGCTGGTTTTATGTCAACTTAACAAAAGCTAGAGTCACCAGAGAGGTGGGAGCCTCAGTTGAGAAAATGCTTCCAGAAGACCTGGCTGTAAGGCATTTTCTTGATTAGTGATTGATGAGGGAGTGCCCCTTGTGGGTGGAGCCATCCCTGGGCTGGTGGTCCTGGTTTCTATAAGAAAGCAGGCTAAGCAAGCCATGGGGGAGCAAGCCAGTAAGCAGTACCTGCCCATGGCCTCTGCATCAGCTCCTGCCTCCAGGTTCCAGCCCTGCTTGAGTTCCTGTCGTGACTTCCTTCAATGATGGACTACTATATAGAAGAATAAACCAAATAACCCTTTTTGGACCCCAACTTGCTTTTGGTCATGGTGTTTCATCAGAGCAACAGTAACCCTAACTAGGACAATGGTGTATTCCCTGAAACATAATGGAAAGGTCAGGTGAGGCAGGGACCCCCTTAGGAGTGGAGTCAATTGACACAGCCCTAGAGGTTGATAAATACGGGCCAGAAGCCACAGGAGCTTTTGGCTTTGCTTTACCAGGAGGAGGAGATGGAGGAGTAGGAGGAAGAAGAGAAGGAGGAGGAGGAAGAAGAGGAGGAGGAAGAGGAGGAGGAGGAAGAGGAGGAGGAGGAGGAGGAAGAGGAAGGCAACCAGAAGTTTATCTAACTGGGCTATTGGGCCAATGGGCCAGAGGTGTGTCTGCTTTGCATGGTAAACAGAGTCCCCCATTCATGCCCAGTTGAATATAATCTTATTCCTTAGGAGGATCTAGCAACTCAAGCAAAATATAGGGGGGTTGTTTATTTATAAATACACAGGATTACTAGTTGTATGGTTGGAACCATAGCTCTCCTCCATACAGACAGAAGAGTAGTATCCTGTTGTGGAATGCCATTCTGTGTGCTGGGAATACGTGTTGCTCTGATTGGTTGATAAATAAAATGCTGATTGGCCAGTAGCCAGGCAGGAAGTATAGGCAGGATAAGCAGACAAGGAGAATTCTGGGAAGAGGAAGGCTGAGTCAGGAGTCACCAGCCAGACACAGAGGAAGCAAGATGACAAGGCAGAACTGAGAAAAGGTACCAAGCCATGTGGCTAAACATAAATAAGAATTATGGGTTAATTCAAGTGTAAGAGCTAGTCAGTAATAAGTCTGAGCTAATGGCCAAGCAGTTATAATTAATATAAACCTCTGTGTGTTTACTTGGGGGACGTTGAGTGGAAGAGATTTGTCCCAACCACCGGCAGGCCGGGACACAGGAAAACTTTTAACTACAGTGCCCACTCCCCATAGGTGGCTCATTGGCACCAGAGGAATGGCAAAGAAAGCATCCTTAAGAACCAGGACTGGGGGTTGGGGATTTAGCTCAGTGGTAGAGTGCTTGCCTAGCAAGCGCAAGGCCCTGGGTTCGGTCCTCAGCTCCAGGAAAAAAAAAAGAACCAGGACTGTATAGATCTAGTGGTCTAGAGGGAGGAGACTGAGCAAAGCGTATGGATTTGGAACCACAGGATGAATGATTTTAGTCCATTTACCTCCCAGAGATCCTGAACTGGCCAATAGCCTGAGGTCCCTCCCTGGTTAATGGACTGGCAGGAAGGGCATATTCTAAACTGGCATGGGGTGAGGATGTTAGCTTCCAACAGCCTCTTGCTATGGGGAGCAATTCCCAGTCTAGACTTTGGTTTGTGGGATATTGCCAGACCCTTATGGGTGTGGCTGTAGCCAAGAGACTTACTATGACTGGTGGGTGGTGTGCTGCCAAGCCTGGAGACTATGTCTCCGCGCATACCTTAGGTGACTATTGATGCGGGTCCTGGAGCAGGGTCCTTGGGCCTAGATTTGTTGAGTCTGGAAGAGCTAGAAGGTATTTTGCAGGCGGAAGAGCAGTTAAGCTAAGGCGGGTGCAGAGGAAGTTTTCGTTTCTTGAGGAGTAAAGGTGATGGTGGTGCCTAATTTTCAAAGATCTCTGCCCAGAATGGGGTAAGGGCAGCCTGGGACTACCATGAAGGAGTGAGTCACATGCTTGTCACCAAGACTAACTGTTTTCTTAGGTGTGAGGTGATTGTCCTTAGTTGTACTTGTGGTTTCCGGTACTGGCATCTTTTTATTGGTAACTGGCCCCCTCTGCCACAGCGTCTACCAGAAACTTAGCTGAGTGGTTTCCCATTGCTGCAGTGACCGAGGGCTTGCGGAGGCCTGCCCTAGTTAGTGTTTCTGTTGCTGTGATCAAACACCATGACCGAAAGCAAGCGGGGAGGAAAGGTTTATTTGGCTTCCACTTTCACATCGTCATCCATCATTAAAGGAAGTCAGGACAGAAACTCAAACAGGGCTAGAGCCTGGAGGCAGAGCTGGTGCAGAGGTCATGGAGGGGTGTTGCTTACTGGCTTGTTCCCCACGGCTTGCTCAGCCTGCTTTCTTATAGAACCCAGGACCACTAGCCCAGGGATGGCTCCACCCATCATGGGCTGGCCCCTCCCCCATCAATCATTAATTAAGAAAATGCCCTACAGCTGGACCTCATGGAAGCATTTTCTCAATTGAGTTTCCCCCTTTCAAATGACTACTTGTGCTGAGTTGACATAAAACTAGCCAGCACAATTGACCCCTTGTCAACTTGACACACACACATCACTGTTAAGCCACAACCTTTCCTTTCTTGTTCTTCCCCAAGATCATGCATTAATATCAACATTACAATAAAACATTCCAAATTTTAAAAGTACTGTGGTCTTTAAAAACTCAAACACTTAAAAAGTCAGTCTCTTTAAGATAGCCAATCTTGCTGGGTGGTGGTGGCACATGCCTTTAATCTCAGCACTCAGGAGGTAGAGCCAGGCAAATCTCTGTGAGTTCAAGGCCAGCCTGGTCTACAGAGCTAGATCCAGGACAGGCACCAAAACTACACAGAGAAA
>CABHPQ010162947.1:25212-51662 GCA_902168405.1 Peromyscus aztecus | reverse complement strand
CGGGCGCACGGCCACGGGTCCGGGCGCGTGCAGGAGCAGGCGCGCACTCTTCCGCGGCGGCGCGCTGGCCAGCTCCTCCAGCAGCCGCCGCTTGACCTCGCGCCTCCGCTGCCGCGCCGCTTCCTTCTTGCGCTCCAGCGCCTCCTCCCGCCGCCGCTGCTCCAGCTGTGCCCGGCCCCTGGAGCTCTTCTCGAACCACAGCCGCAGCGTCTTGGCCAGCAAGCGCTGGCGCCGGTACCACAGAGCCGTGAGCATCTGCGGCTGTCCCTGAGGAGTGCGCTGCGGCGGGACCACGTCCTCGCCTGCAGCTGTGGACCGCAGCGTCCGCCCACGCCTCGCGGGCTGGTCCTGCTTCTGGCCTTGCACCGCCAAGAGGGAGCTTCTCAGCAGCTTCAGGTCCCCCTCGGGGTTGTCATTGAGCACGTAGTCCTTGCACAGGTAGCAGAACACGTAGAGATCTCGGACCTCCATGGCCAGCGGGTGTCCGGTCTCTTCAAAGTGTTTCAGTGCATGGTCTTCAATGTAGCGGCCGCAGGCCACGTGGGAGCACTTCAGGCAGGCCCATGCAGACTCTGTGGTGGAGCACTCCAGACAGCACCATTTCTGAGGGTTCAGGATGGAGTGGTCCTGGGCGAGCCGTAACCGCCCTACATGTTTGCATCTATCCATGTTTTAGCACAGTCGCCACTCCCTTAATCTGGCATCACGAAGCCCCCCAAAGGAAAAAAAAGAAGCAGAATTTCAGCAAAATATTTTCCTAGAATAAAGGGTTGCAATTGACATTTCTGTGCAAGACTTATTAGTTTTTAATTCAAAATTTGTTCTTTTGAAAGTCGAAAGTGGTATTTCAAGTACCACTAGGAGAGAGACAAAAGCCTCAAAACAAAACCAACCCGACAACCTTAGGTCAATTTCAGTGTCTTTCAAAGCAAAGGTAAGAATAAGGGAAAAGGTAAGAAAAACAGAGTCAGATGACACCCAAGGAGGCAGAGCCTGAGCCTCAATTTAAGTACCGTTTTAGAAGCTAGCTTTTCTGAAGAGAACACATTTGTGTAAAGAATGACACAAGTCTCACATCTTTACTGAAAAGTAAATACACAAATGAATCGGACAGACAAGAGGAGGTGTGGCTATTGGGACCACAGTGTTCAAGCTAACGACATAGACACAAGAAACAAGAAGACAGAAGCAAGCTTGCTGCCCTTCCGTTTTGAGACTTACTCTGTAGCCCAGGCTGGCCCAAATTGGTGGTAATCCTCCTGCCCCAGCAAACAAGTGTTAGGTTACTGACCTCTAACACTGTCTTTTTGTTGTTGTTGTTTGTGTCTGTTGTTGGTTTGGTTTTGAGACAGCGTCTCACTATGTACCCTGGCTGGCCTGGAACGCATATGGAGCCCAGGCTGGCCTGGAACTCACAGAGATCTACCTTTGCTGCACCCCCAGTACTGGGATCACAGCTGTGCACCACCATGTCTGGCTTTTAATGTTGCTTTTTAATGTTCTTCATAAAGGAAATATAGTAGGCAACTTCTCCAAGGGAATTAAGCTGAACGAATATTTTAAAAATGTCTTATTCTTTGGAAACCTTAAGTTTTCCCAGGATTAAAAATATCCTAAAGGTGCCAAATGGTGGCATTGCACACCTTTGGTCCCCACACTGGGGAGGCAGAGGCAGGTGAATCTCTGAGTTCGAGGACAGCCTGGTCTACAGAGTGAGTTCTAGGAAAGGCAGAACTACACAGAGAAACCCTGTCTCAGGGAGGAAAAAAAAATCCTACAGGCAGTTCTCTAAATTCTCAAGCTATTTATTTATTTATTTTTGAGACAGGGTCTTGCTATTATGTAGTTCTGGATGTCCAGGAACTATCCTAATCAAGATAATGATTTCCCTTTGAGTACTCGCTTCTTCTGCATTATTTTTCTAATCATTATTCATTCTTACTCTCATTATTTCCTACTGGTTTATAGCTGTGTGCCCATTATCATTTCTCTAGCTGTGTCTGTTCATTCTGACTAGACACAACCTTCTTTAGAGAGGAGTTCATGTATATTTGTTTCACTCCCTTATAAGGCCAAGACCTGAGTGTTCAGCTATAGGTTGAACAGTATTATGAGAGTGACTCTCTCTGGGGTTGGGGACATAGCTCTGCCAGAGCACATGATTAATTCTCAACACTAGCGGGGGGAAAAGAATTATTCTCCCAGTTTGAAACAGTCCTGAAATAAGCATTTTCGGGACACAGCCAAATTACAGCACACATAATTGAAAACTGAAAAGATGAAAGGACAAATGATACTCAATGAGAGTGCAAGTCGGACACTACCAATGGTGCCCCAAAATCAACCACTGGGGACACAGAATAGCCATGAAGAAATGAAAGGGAAAACAGAATAATCTTCAGATTCTAGTCCCTGAACTCCTAGCAGCATCAGATTTCCTTAGGCTTCTAGCCATCACTTCCTGCTTCCTACCTGATGAGTCAGGACCTGCAGAGGGCCTACATATCCATTTGAAAACAACTCCAGGGATGAGTCTCTCATACATAAAACCCTATAAACACTGCCTTAACTCAACAAGTTAGGGATGAAGAACTCAGGAAGCCCTTCCCACCTCCCCAAAGGCAGGGTCGTTAGGCAGCCTTGGCTGGCCTGGCACTTGCAATGTAGAGCGGGCTGGCCTCAAACTCATATAGATTGGTGTGCCTCTGCCTTCTGAGTGCTGGGATTAAAGCCGGGCTCCACCATACCTGGCTATTTTCTAAATTATTCCACTCAGACCAACACTGCCTGACATGATAAAATATTCTCTCTCTTGCTTTCCAATACTGCAGTAACTAGTCACATGTGACTACCAAGCACTTGAAATGTGCCTAATGGGATTGAAGGACTGCACCTTTTTTTTTTTTCTTTTCCCCAAGACAACAGGGTTTCTCTGTGTAGCCCTGGCTGTCCTGAAACTCGGTCTGTAGACCAGGCTGACATTGAACTCATAGAGATCTGCCTGCCTCTGCCTCCCATGCTGGGATTAAAGGTGTGTGCCACCACTGCCTGCCCAGCAGGACTGAACTTTTAACTCCATTAAATTTAGATAGTCACGAGAAGCTGAGCATGGTGTCTCATGCCTTTTAATCTCAGCACTTGGGAGGCAGAGGCAGGCTGATCTCTGTGAGTTCAAGGCCAGCCTGGTCTACAGACCGAGTCCCAGGCCAGCCAAGGCTACACAGTGAGACCCTGTCTTAAAAAACCAAACAACAACAACAACAACAACAAAATAGTCACATCTGGCTAGTGACTACAGTCTGTGTTAACACAGGCTTAACCACACCTGGACAGGCTGAGTCGAGGCTTTCGGATTCATATGGGAATGGCCTCCTCTCACAAGATCCCGATGCCCAGCAAATGCCCATTTTGCCCTGGTGTGTCTTCAGAAAGTTAGCTGCCACCAAATCTGATGCCATGAAACACAGTACCAAAAGACTGATGTCTTCTAAAACCAGCTCCTGGGCTAAAATAAAATAGAGAAACAGCAGCAGGTCCCAACCAAACAGCCCACACTGTCTCTGTGGAGACCTGTTGAAGGAAAAGGCGCTCTGAAAACCTTTCCTCCTGATCGTACATTCAACCTGTAAACTGCTGATCGAACACGTCTTTTCCTGCTCAGCTTTTCCCCATCACACATCTGTAGTGGTGACTCACAGCCTGCCACACGACAGAGTGCACACAACAGGAAAACACTGGGCCCCTCGGCAGCACACCAATCGCCTCAGCTAGGCAGACTAGCTTCTCTAAAGGACAGCACATCTGATCTCAGAAAGGACGTCCCTAGGTGAATTGAAGCACTCCCTCGTCCATTGCGAGGCAGGGTGAAAGGAGCAGAGCCTCAGTCGTGTGATTCCCCCACACGGGCTCTGACCACCTTAGCTCAGAACAGGCTACCCACTAACAGGAAGGGCAAGTCTACTTGGTATTTGTCTGACTCGTACATCTTCCTCTTCATACTCCCAAAGTCTACAATAATTCTAAATTTTCACTAGACACACACATCACCCAGTGACAGGTACTCGATACTCCACACAGATGAACCTGCGTGTAATAGTGTCTCAGCAGCTCTGCATTGTTGAGATCAGCCATTTTATTTATAAATGCCCTGCACCCCCTGCATTCATGTGTATATGTGAAAGGAAAGCCAGCAAGTATTAGCATGTGATTTTTCAATCACCACAGTTTGCTTATTTACTCTTTTTTTTAAGGCAGGGTCTCACTCCTAGTTCAGGCTGTCCTTGAACTCGTAGCAATCTTCCTGTCTCAGCCTGTCAAGTGCTGGGGTGTCCTCGGTAGGGCTAATATTGCTGTGATGAAACACTATGGTCAAAAGCAACTTGGAAAGGGGTTATTTCACTTACACTTCTGGGTAACAGTCCATCACTGTGGGAAGTCAGGGTAGGAACTCAAACAGGGCAGGAACTGGAGGCAGGAGCTGATGCAGAGGCCATGGAGGGGTGCTGCTTACTGGCTTGCTCCTCATGGCTTGCTCAGCCTGCTTTCTTATAGAATCCAGGACCACCTGCCCAGGGATGGCACCACCCACCATGGGTTGGCCTGTTCAGTCCTCCCACATCAGTTACTAATTAAGCAAATGCCCTACAGGCTTGCCTGCAGCCTGATCTTATGGAGGCATTTTCTCAACTGAGGCTTCTTCCTTCCTCTCTGATGACTTTAGCTGTGTCAAGGTGATGTAAAACTAGCCAGCACATGGGGTTATAGGCATAAGACACAATCCCACCACCTCATTTTATTTAAAAAACTGAAGTAAAGCCTGTAGGTTTAGTTGAGTGCTCTGCTTAGCAGTCGTGATGCTCTAGATTCAGTATCTGCTGTGGGATGTTCTGTATGGCAAATGTGTTGCTCTGATTGGTCAATAAATAAAACACTGATTGGCCAGTGGCTAGGCAGGAAGTATAGACGGGACTAACAGAGAGGAGAAAAGAGCAGGAAGGTGGAAGGAGACACTGCCAGCCGCTGCCAGGACAAGCAGCATGTAAAGATGCCGGTAAGCCACGAGCCACGTGGCAAGGTATAGATTTATAGAAATGGATTAATTTAAGATATAAGGGCAGTTAGCAAGAAGCCTGCCACGGCCATACAGTTTGTAAGCAATATAAGTCTCTGTGTTTACTTGGTTGGGTCTGAGTGGCTGTGGGACTGGCAGGTGAGAGAGATTTGTCCTGACTGTGGGCCAGGCAGGAAAACTCTAGCTACAAGTATCCTCATGGAGGGAGAGGAAGCCAAAAGTTAAAGCAGCTGGGTATAAAAGCAGAATCAATGCTTTAAATGATTCCATAATTAACTATCCCTAAGTGTCAAATAGAATGTTAGCAAAACCTCAACCATTGCCTTTTGTTCTAATGAGAAACTTCTAGACTTATTACATGATTTAAAAATGGTTAAAGATTTATTTTATTTTTAATTATATGTATGTGTAATGACTATGGAGGCTAGAAGAGGAAGCTGGATGCTCTGGAGCTGGAATCCTATCTGTTGAGAGGTGCCAGATGGAGGTGCTAGGGACTTAACTTGGAACCTCTGGAAAAGCAGGAAGCACTCTCAACCACTGCCCGGCTGCTTTTTTATTTTACAGGGAATTACAGTCAAGAGATTGCCCTGAGTCTCAGAAGAGACTTAAAAAACAAAACAAAACAAACAAACAAAAAAAAACCCACCCCACTTTCTTTTTTTTGGGGGGGGGGTTCAGGGCAGGGTTTCTCTGTGTAGCCCTGGATATTCTGGAACTTGCTCTGTAGACCAAGGCTGGCCTTGAACTTGCAGAGATCTGCCTCTGCAGCACCCCCCCTCCAACGCTGGAATTAAAGGTGTGCACTGAATGACTATGGGGACTTTTGAAGGTGGACTAAATACATTTTGCATTATTAAACAGCCATAAGCCTATGGGGGCTGAGGAGTAGAATGTAATGGTTTGAATGATAATGGCCCTCATAGGCTCATACTTTGAATGCTTGTTCTGAAGTTGGTGGAACTGTTTGGGAGGGATTAGAAGGTGTGGTCTTGTTGGAAGAGATGTGTTACTGGGGGGTGGGCCTTGAAGTTTCAAAAGCCCATGCCATTCCCAGTTAGTGTTCTTTTACTTTCTCTACCCCCCACCCCATGCCTGTGGATCAGATGTAAGCTCTCAGCTCTACTGCTCCAATGCCATGCCAGCCGACCTGCTGCCAGGCTCCACACCATGGTGGCCATGAACTAACTCTCTGGAACTGTAAGCAAGCCCCCAATAAACTCTTCTCTAAGTTGCCTTGGTCATGGTGCTGGGACACAGCAATAGAAAAGGAACTAAGAATGCAACTTAGTGTGACCCTGTCTCAGAATGAAAGGCTGAGGATACAGGTCACTGACAGAGTACTTGCCCAGTGTGGTTAAGGCTCCTGGTTCAATTCCCAGAACCTCAAGAAAAACCATCCCCAACTGTGCAGAAAGATGGCAGCTGAGAGTGGGAAACCAGGTTGCTATGTAGGCATTACATATGTGTGCCTGCTTCAAGTTTAGAAGTTTGAATAGTTTGCTGGGCCATGTCAGGAGGTCCGGAGAAAACTTTTGGGAATGGTTCTCTACTTCTACTATGGGTTCTAGGAACAGGACCCATGTGGTCAAGTTTGCATAGCAAGTTACCTGGTAAGGCATCCCACTGACCCAAATCTATACCCCTCCTGCCCTGGGGAGCAGTATGTGTATGATGTGCATCTATGTATATGTGTGCATGTTCACATGTGAGTCCAATACATGTGTGCACAGAACATGTGTGGAGGTCAAGGGACAGCTGTGGGTGTCAGCCTTGTTTGAGACAGAATCTCTCTGCTGTCCATCATTATGTAGGCCAGGCTGGTTGGCCTGCTAGCTTCTAGGGATTTCCCTGTCCCTGCCTCCTGTCTCACCTCAGGAGTCTGGTGTTACAGATGTGTGCTGGTGGTACAAGCTTGAGGACTGTTTTGGGATACTGCTTTAGGTAGGCAAAGATGTGCTGCTTTGCCTCCTAAGGCACCTGATTGGTCTAATAAAAAGCTGAACAGCCTGGGACTGGAGAATGGCTCAGTGGTTAAGAGCACTGTCTGCTCTTCCAGAGGACCTGGGTTCAATTCCCAGCACCCACATGGCAACTCACAACTGTCTGTAACTCCAAGATCTGACACCTCCCACATAAATGCAGTTAAAACACCAATACACATTAAAAAAAAAAAAAAAAGCTGAACAGCCAATAGTGAGGGAGGAGGTATAGGTGGAATCGAGAAGAGAGAGATGCCAGGGAGACACCAGGGGCCAGCCAGACAGACACAGGAAGCAGGAAAGTAGGACATATAGAATGGAAGAAAGGTAAAGAGCCCCAAGGCAAAATGTATAGATGAATAGAATGAATAGAAACAGGTTAAATTACATTTAAAAAAAAAAAGTAGTGGGATAAGCCTAAGCTAGGGCCGAGCATCATAATTAACAAGTCCCCCTGTCTTTATTTGGTAGCTGATTGGTGGCCCAAAGAAATTTCCAAGAGGACCTGAGTTCAGATCCTCAGAATCCATGTAAAAGCTAAGCATGGTGATACAAGCTCGTAAGTCTAGCTGTCACTAGTCAACTGCTGTAGTGAATCCATGAGCCCCAGGTTCAGTGAGAGATACTGTCTCAAAAAATAAGATGGAGGGGCTAGAAAGATGATTCAGTGGTTATGAGCACTAGCTGTTCCTGTTCTAGAGCATGATAATTTGATTCCCATCATCTATATGATAGTCCACAACTGTCTATAACTCCAGCTTCTGGTGACCTGATGCCCTCTTCTGGCCTCCAAAGACCCTGCACACAAGTGGTGCAAAGACATGCATGCAAACAAAACACCTATACACATAAAATAACAATAAGTCTAAAATATTTTCAGAAAGCCCATTGAACCTACTAGGTGTCTATAACATGAGGATAGTGTCAGCACCACCACACAGGCAGCTAGCTGTCCAAAAGTATTTGTTTTGAGACAGGGTCTCTTGATGTAACCCAGGCTAGCCTTGAACTGCAGTGATCCTCCTACCTTAGCCTCACAAGTAGTGGGATTACAGGCATGGGGCACTACTCTTGGCCCAAATATATTTTCTCCAAAGAAAATCAATTCAAGCTCGAAACTTAAGATGCCAGCAACTGTTTCTCCTGCTGCAGCCCAAGCAGCGAAACTGGGCATCTCCCTGCTTACCCCACATGGCTGGAGACGGCTTTCCACACAGGGCTGTTTGCACAGAAGCCACACTTTATGTTAAGAACCACTGGCAGAGAAAAAAAGGACAATTTCTGTGAATAAAAAATAGATCTTACTAGAATTTTCAAAGGGATCCTCCAGAATAGATGCCAGTGTTGGTTATTTCAGTGGCTGTGCGAAGACATGGGGTGCTTTCAGCCCTGTGCGCCCTGCCTACCCTCAGCATGCCTGAGTGTATCTGTTAGGACAGAGACCCACTGCATTTTGCATGAAGGGAGCCACAAACTTTTAGCACTTGATTTCAAGAGTAAAGATGACAGTCAAGGCCATCCTTGGCTACAAAGTGAGTTTAGGCCAGCCTGCTACATGAGACTGTCTAAAAAGCTAAATAAAAGCAACAATAAGCTATTATAAATCAGCCACACATGGAATCTATAAATTGTTTTTAAAATGCAGAGAAGGAGTGGCTATGTGTGTAATTAAAAATACAGCATGTGAGAAAAAGCAAAGGGAAAGAAAATATTGTATTATATGTCACCGTGCCCTCCAACCTAATGAGAGTCAGAGAATAAAGAAGAAATGAGTCACGCTACCTGTCCTGTGGAAATGTGGGTAGGGACGAAAAGGAGACTCCCTTTGAGGGAGAAAACATTGTTATTTATTTTCAAAAGGAGATGTCACTGAGAGACTTGGTATTTGTTGTCTTAAAATTTAGGCATGAGGGGGCTGGAGAGATGGCTTAGCGGTTAACAGCACTGGCTGCTCTTTCTAAGGACCTGGGTTCAATGCCCAGAACCTACATGACAGTTCACAACCATCTGTAACTCTAGTGCCAGGGGATCTGAGACTCTCATACAGAGATATATGCAGGCAAAACCCCAATGTACGTCAAATAAATAAATAAATCTCTAAAAAAAAAAATAATCCAGGCATCAGGGGGCTGGAGAGATGACTCAGCAGTTAGGAGGTCCTGAGTTCAATTCCCAGCAACCACATGGTGGCTCACAACCATCTATAAAGAGATCTGGTGCCCTCTTCTGGCCTGCAGGGACACATGCAGGCAGAACACTGTATACAAAATAAATAAATATTTAAAAAACAATTCAGGCGTGAGGGGGTGGAGAACCTGAGTTCAATTCCCAGAATCCATGTCAGATGACTTACAGGTGCCTATAACTCCAGCTCCAGGGAATCCAATGCCTCTGGCTCAGGACACACACACACACACACACACACACACACACACACACGAACCAAAGTGAACTTTCAGGTATTAAGTAGGTGGCCAATGTTAAGCATAGAGCCGTATGTTTACCACCCTTTCATTAGGAAACACAGTGTCAAGAGAGGCAGTCTAAGGACACGGACTGTGAGGTCCTAAGAAATTCTATTTTAAAAACTAGTCATTTCAGAAAGAGCCCTCTCCTCATTCCAACTCCCTGTGCTTGGAGTAGCAAAGTGCAGCCCTCTTCAGCTTACTGCAGAGTGGCAAAACATCCGAGCCTCCATCACTGCTTGACATTTCATATCAAGCAAGGTAGCAAGGTAAGTTCTCTTCTTCCCAGGAGCCGGTCCCAAAAGCTGTTCATAGAAGTGAATTTTTGAGGAGACTGTCTTTCTCCCAATGAGACAGCTCCAATAATATTCCAGTTTAGTGGTCAGTATATTTTTTTCCTCTAATACCCACTAACCTCTCTGAAGGAGGGTTGGGGGAAGGCGCTTAGGAAGGAGAAGCAGCTGAGGGGAGGGAGGCACAGTGAAGAACTGTCCACAGACTCCCTATACATCCTAAGTCGCTGATGTAACCAAGACCCCAATAGACTTGGCCAACTGGCCCTGTCTCTGAGGCAGGCTTTATCTGGGTGCCTCACAGAGCCTGGAGTCCTAGAGGAACCAAGAAACTGGTCCTGACTTCCTCCAAAGAGCTTCATCCAACAAGGTACTCATAGTGAGATGTTAAACAATTAGAGAACATGTTAAAATTAGAAACAAGAAAATGTACTATCTTTTCAAAATAAATTGAAAGGTTTTTATCCAATATTTTCCACTTTTCTAAAGTCTTTCAAAGTTATTTAATAGCAACACAGAGCAAGGATAGTAAAAGTCCAATTAAGACGTCAAAAGCAAACTCAGTGCAGTTGAATTAAAGAGGCTGAGTTGGCCTCAGCTCGGCTTTCAGCGGGGGTGCACACTGAATCCTTGCAGAATGTGCTGTGTGGCAGGAATATAAAAGGGTCTTCTTTCAGTAAGGCACAGAAGGGTGTCAAAGACATGAACTGTGCAAGAACTCTTATCTTTGTGTAAGAATAGTGCACAAGTCCAGTGAGCAGGCCCAAGAGGTGAAGACTGGCCCAGCTCTCACACAAAGGCCATACACACCCAGGCAATGTTCTTGTGGCCCGGCTCTCACACAAAGGCTAATACACACCCAGGCAGTGTTCTTGTGGTTCAAGTTCCACAAGCCTCAGCACCTCTGCTCCGGTTTCAAAAATAAAAACCAGCCATCCTGCCCTGCCAGCCAGTCCTACCATTAAGTTAAGGCGTCCAAGTCTGTACCAAGGCAAACATATAATCTGTTTGGGGAAACAAACAAGTCAATCAGCTGCTAATAACTAAGTGTGAGTTCACTTTCCACAGCAGGGATCAGAAAGAAGAACTGGGTGACAGGATACTGCATGAGCAAACACAGGCAGACAGAAGGACGAGTGTGAGTCACGGCCTGAGCTCCCTCCCACAGAAGGAAGAACTAAGCAATGTGGACACGACTGAAGACATGGGCCATGAGAAGTAAGACATGAGAATGCAAACCATGAGTCTTCATTTCATTTCCCACAGCCCTTCTGTGCTGCCTGTAGATACTGACCAAATATACCATCAGTGATGCAGGTTTATAACAAAGATCGAATAAAAAGACAAGGTAATTCATTAGATTGAACCTGTATCTGACTATCTATTAAGACAGAGTTGCCTTGTCCAGTCCCCAAATCCCAGGCTCCAGTTATCTCTTCTGTCAGCCTCCTGAGTATCTAGCCTACAGGTGTGCAATACTGCCTAGTTAAACACAGAATGTAACAGTTATGAAGAGTATCCTAAAGTCAAACTTCTCGTGTATGAAATACATGTTGTCTGAACCTTTTGTCCCTATTAATTTATTTTTATTTTACTTACTTTAGTTACTATTATTATTTTGTGCATGTACAGTATGTCTAGAACCAGGGAAACTTTCTGGAGTTGGTTTTCTCCTCCACTGGGGGTTCCAGGAACTGAACTCAGGTCATCAGGCTCGCACGGTAAATACTTTCACCCACTGAGCTAATAAGGGTAAGAAAAGCCCTTATTCTTACTTTTCTTATTTGTCTGTGGTACTATAATCACACCTAGGCCCTTCACATTCTAGACAAGTTAAGTTAATGGTTGGTAACAGCCCATAGCCAAGGATAAATAATAGTTTATTTATAATATAATAATATAAATAAATAAATAACACTAACAAACTGTACAAACATATATATCTTTACTCGGTGTATCATTTGAAGAACTTACTACAGCAAATAAGAACTAAATTGCTTTGAAGGAACTACAGATTAGAAACATCCTACCTAATACTGGCAGAGTAAAATAGTAGCTATTTTTTTTTTTTTTTTATAATAGTCAGGACCAGTTTCTTGGTTCCTATAGGACTCCAGGAGAAACCAGCCCAGAGGAGGGACCCAGACAGGACCTGGGCTTGAATGGAAAGGTGGAGGAGGACCAGTTAAGTGATGTGTTTGTACAGAGACTCTTCCTATTCTGGCTCACAGTTCCCGGGTACAGATCATAGGGCAGGGAAGCCAAGTGGCAGAAGGCTGAAGCAGCTGGTTATACATACTGTGTCCCGAGTCAGGAAGACAGAGTGAGTGATGCTTCTATTTACTGTACTCCCTCCTCTTTCCCTCCCTCTTGCCCAGGGAATGGTGGCACCCAGTGAACCTAATCAGGACAATCCCTCACAGGCATGCCCAGAGCATTCTGTCCCAGGTAATTTTAGAGCTCTCATTAAGGTGACAACTGAGATTAACCATCACAAAATCATTGAACATAGTCAAGATTTAAGAAGCCAGGCATGGTGGTCACACCTTTAATCCCAGAACTTGGGAGGCTGAGGCAGGTTGATCTCTATGAGCTTGAGGCCAGCCTGGTCTGGATATCAGGTTCCTGGGGAGAAAGGGAGAGAGAAGCAGAGGGAGAGAGACTGGGGATGGTAGCTCTGGTAGAGTATTTTCCAAGCAGGTGCAAGGTCCAAGGTTCTAAACCCTAGTGTAAACACACACATACCAGACACACACACACACACACACACACACACACACACACACACACACAGAATAACCACTTTAAGTTTATACATAGCAATAACATAAAATGCTTCTACAATAAGTTTTAGGTTAACACCTGAGAATGAAGAACGTTATGTAGTAGACACACAATAATTCATCTTTTAAAAAAAATACCAAAACACTGAGGTCTAGTATTAACAAGATGTCAGACACCTAAGTGACTTCAGAGTTCTGAGAACCCCCAAGTTGATCAAAGTGATCCAAAGGTACATCTTTAGACAGCCAGAGAGGATGTGACTGTAAAGGACTCTGAGCCTATGCCTGACTACAGACTGGGCTCACCAGTGTGTGCACAGTCTTTGCACTCACTGGTCAGTGTTCTTCCCACAGGGCTGAGGGGGAGCTGGTCTCCCAACTCATAAACACAGCAGAGAAGCCTGCTGACAGCACAAAGGGTCTGGTGGAGTCAGTCACTCAAACCATCCAGCAAGGCTCTCTCTGCACTCACTCCTTGTGCAGAAAACCCAAACTGACTTTCCGTGGAGCTGCCCTCAGGGACAGACTGCAGTAACCACCACACGCAAGGGCCGGTGTGCTCAGCAGCCCTAGTCCTCACTGCAAGTGAGTCTTCCCTCTGGTGACTCTGGCCACATGCGCCTCTTCCCAAGAAAACCGGCCAGCATATCGTGTCTTCACAAAACTGAGGCTGTGAACTTCCAGCGTTAAGGTCCACACCCTAGTTATAACTGCACTGGGGTAATGCCACCTGGGGGGGCTGTAAGTAAGATGCTTGTAGCCAGCTGCATTTTCAGACTAGGTAGCTCTCCATCCATGCAGAACACAGACAAATTTAGTCAGGGAAAGATGCTTTTTCACATTCATATAATTAACTGATATTATAAATGATTAAACCTACTCTCAATTATCAAAAACTATATCCTGGAAGTGTTCTAAAATGGAAGATAAATATTATTTATTTCCCATGACAAGCTGCTGAAGTACTGACTATATTCCTTTTTATTTGATATATTTCTTTTCTATTTATGTTTTGGGGGGACAAGCATGTGTCACAGGGCATGTGTGGAGGTCAGAGGTACCTTGTAGGAGCTGGGTCTCCCCTTCTACCACGTGGGTTCCAGAGACTGAACTCAGGTCATTAGGGTTGGTGGCAGGTGCCTTAACCTGCTGAATCATCTTGCTGGCTCGGTAACCACCTCTTAAACATAAACAGGCTTAGAAAAAACAGCTGGGCAGCCGTGGCTCACGCCTTTAATCCCAGCACTCGGGAGGAAGAGCCAGGTGGATCTCTGTGAGTTTGAGGCCAGCCTGGGCTACAGAGTGAGATACAGGACAGGCTCCAAAGTTACACAGAGAAACCCTGTCTAAAAAAACAAAACAAAACAAAGAAAAGAAAAAGAAAAAAGAAAGAACCTTCTCCAAAGTTGTAATGCAGTTGTAATGCTGGTACATGGTTAAGGTGTGTGGCAGACTTCAAAACTGGCTTTTAAGGACTGGGCATGCTTTGTCCCAGCACTCAGGAGGCAGAGGCAGGTGGATCTCTGTGAGTTCGAGGCCAGCCTGGTCTGCATAGTGAGCTCCAGGACAGTCAGGGCTATTCAGGGAGATCTTGTCTGAAACAAAACAAAACAAAAATAAAAACCCCCTGGCTTTTGAGAAAATGTAACTGAAGGTAGAAAGGCTGTAAAAGTCAGAGGGACAGGGAGTTTGTTGTGAGATTGTGTCTTCTGGGAATGTCAGAAGCTACACTCAAAGTCTCACCAACATGACTGCCTAAACATGAGCTGAACGAAGACAACAATAGACGTGTGTGTGTGTGTGTGTGTGTGTGTGTGTGTGTGTGTGTGTGTGTGTCTCGGGTGCAGGCGTCCTCAACTCTACACAAAAAACTACAGGCAACTATGGAATAAGAGCAAGAAACATAGTCTTCCCTAGGGAAGACCACACCAACTGGTTATTCAATTCCAAATGGTCAACCCTAAAAACATATATACAACATACATACTAACTGAGCACATTGTACTTATGTATTTAGAAATGTATATATTCACACACACATATATACACATGACATAAAAAGAGATATGTATATACATATATGTATGTAACAATGAATGAAATGAGGCCATGAATTTATAGTCTCAAAAAATAAAAGAAATAGTAATAATGATGATGATGATGATGATGATAATAAAGAAATGTGATTGGGAAGATGGTGCAGCGGTTTAGAGTAAAAATGCTTGGTGCTCTTCCAGAGGACCTGGGTTTGATTCCCAGCACCCAAAATAGTGGCTCAAAACAGCCTGCAACTCCAGTCCAGGGAGTCTGATGATCTCCTCTGGCTTCTTTAGGCATCATACACCCATGGTACACAGACATACATGCAGGCAAAACACTCATAAATAAATAAAAAAAAAAATTTAAATGTGATTACTCACTGTAGAACGAATCCTTACTGGTCTTAATAAAAACCCGGAGCCAGATATTGGGGTAAATGCTGAAAGATCAGAGACAAGGGTCGGGCGGTGGTGGCGCACGCTTTTAATCCCAGCACTTGGGAGGCAGGGCCAGGTGGATCTCTGAGTTCGAGGCCAGCCTGGTCTCCCAAGTGAGTTCCAGGAAAGGCGCAAAACTACACAGAGAAACCCTGTCTCGAAAAACCAAAAAAAAAAAAAAAATCAGAGACAAAGGAGCAAGCCACAGCCATACCTCACCTCACCAACTTCTCAGCCTGAAAAAGGGGTCAGCTCCTATCTCCTCCCACCTTATATTCCTCTCTCTGCCCAGCCTTATCACTTCCTGTCTCCACTTCCCTAGTGCTGGGATTAAAGGCTGAGTCCCAAGTGCTAGGATCAAAGGCGTGCGTGGGCCTCTGTTTCTCTTTTAGACTGGATCAGTCTTGTATAGCCCAGGGTGGCATTGAACTCACAGAGATCTGTCTGCCTTTGCCTCCTGAGTGCTGGAATTAAAGGTGTGTGCCACCACTGCCTGGCCTCTATGGCTAACTAGTGGCTTAGCTCTACACTTTGATCCTCAGGCAAGTTTTGTTAGATCACAAACAAAACATGATCACAATTCACTGTCAGAGTTTTAATTTTTAATTTTTTTTTTTTATATATTTGAGACAAGGTCTCCTATGTAGGCCAGTCCTCCCAAGTGCTGGAATACAAGCACGCCTGGCTTATCAGCCATTTTCTTTTCCCTTCTGTAAGCTGACAAAACATGCTCTCCACTATTTCTGCCATTCACACAAGAACTTGCCAAACCAAGAATGAAACTACTTCGTAGGTACTAGAGATTTAGTATTAGTAGAAACAAATAGATATTACATAGTCCAAGAGATCAAGCAATTGTTTTCAGCTGGGTTGTCTTTTTTTCATTAAATGATTAGCATTCTTTATACAAGCTGTGTACAAGCTCTTGCCAGACCGAGGTATTATCAAAACCTTTTTCTGTGGCCTGTCTTTTGTTTCAAGTGGCTTTTCATATATGAGATTTATAGTTAATGTATTTTATAAAATCACATTTTACTCCACTATAATAAAATATCCCCTCTTATTTCTTCTATAACCTACTTAGGCTGCTTACATCTATCAGCTTTCGGTTTGTGTGTCTCTTCTAGTGGCCCACTGTACTGCCCTCTCCCATTACCACACCACTCTGAGTAGGAGAGAGGCAAGTTATGCAAATCTTGCGGCCCAACCACAGTCTCTTCATCAATTCTTCTGTGAAGTAAGTCTGACTGCTTTTGTCTCCATACCTATGAAGTTCACAGCGAGCTTATACAGGGTTGCCCAAATATATCTTCTGGAATGTTCAACTGCAACTGGGGTGGTAGTTCACACCTGTAGTACCAATACCTGGACAGTGCAGACAGCCTGGGCTACAGAATTGGTCTGTTTTAAAAAAGAAAGCATGGAGGAGGGGATAGGAGAAGATCTGGGAGATGCAAGCCTGGAGTTCTGATCCCCAGCACCGATGTGAAAATGGGCGTGGGGGCCTGCTCATAACCCTAGGCCTCCAGAGGTGGACACAGAATTCCTTGGGTAAGCTGGATAGCTAGACTAGTGAACTTTGTTCTAGTGAGAGACTCTGTCTCATAAATAAAGTGGAAGGTAACTAAGGAAAACATCCAACATCCACCTCAGCTGTCTCAAACAAACAAACAAACAAACAAACAAAAAAACAGAAAGAAGGCTAAGTAACTACTTAGAGCAAGTACTGCTCCTGCAGAGGACCTAGTTGGGTCTTAGCATGCATTTCAGGTAGAGTTACTACCTGTAACTCTAGCTCTAGGGGATCCAACACTTTTTTCTGGCCTCTAAGAGTACTTGCACTCACATGTACACACCCCACAAAGACTCATAATTAAAAACATAAAACAACAAACAAAAACCTACCACCCAGTGATGAAGAGTATGTTGACGGTTCACATGGAAAACCCTGGATATTAATCTGAGCGGAGGCCTTTGGTGTGTGATGTCAAATGCACTGATGTCACCTAACTTACTGAATCTAACCATAGCTGAGAACATGGTACTTTCTAGTGTACAGGTTCTTGCTTGGTTTTTAGTGTGTGTGTGTGTGTGTGTGTGTGTGTGCGCGCGCGCGCGCGCGCATGTGCATGCCATGGTGTGAATGTGGAAGCCAGAGGACAACTTTCAGGAGTCAGACTCCCCTTTAACTGAGGATTTCCACCATCTTGTTCAGATCAGCAGGCTTGAATAGCAAGCACCTTATCTACTGAGCCATCTCATCAGCTGTGTATAGTCCCTCACCTCATGATCATGTGGTGGACTAGGAGCTGTGGTTTATTGCCACTGTCCAAGTTGTTAAGAGAGCACATCACTAGACCAGAAAAAGAGCAATATGCCAATGTGAAGTATAGTCTCTATGTAATGTACATAGCTTTCACATCATTGTAAAGTTAAAAAAGGGAAAGTTCGGGTATCTTGATTTGGGAGCGTTTTGTACTTGACTATTTAAGAAGCAGAGGAGTGGTGGTACATTCCTGTAATCTCAGCACTTGACAGGTGGAAGTCAAGCTAGTCTCAGATACACAGCAGTTCAAGTTTGAGGCTGGCCTATTCTGTAAGAGGCCCCAACTCAACCACCTCTTAAAAAAAAGAAAAGAATAGAGAGGAAAAACCTGTAACAATAGATATGGGGAGATGCTCCCAGAAGAAAGAGGACAAGTGATGGCTGTTCCCGAGGAGAGATATTCTCTCAGCTTGACTGACAACTAAGTTTCAGTGCAGTCTCTGCCCACTATTCCAGGTAATCCTTAGGTTATAGAACACAGCTTGCTATAGGGCTGCCCTGTTTTACATTTATCTGACATTTCCCAGAAAGGCGATGGCTCAGTAAGGCCTCCTGGACGAATGGGTGAGTAGCCGGAAGGATGGCAAAGCCATACTTAGCATGCAAGGGAGGCTCTGGTCAGCTGAGAGGAGTGCACATGCCATTAGCATCACCATTACAAGATTCTGAAAGCTGGACAGCCAAGACTACACAGAGAAACCCTGTCTCAAAAAAAAAAAAAAAAAGTTCTGAAAGGCAGTATGAAAGGCAGTTTGAGTGCAGCTTAGGTTTGCTAGGTTCCTGGAGCATGGAAAATGGGAAGCACTGACATGCAAATACAACTGCTGTTTAAGATCTAAAGGATGACCCTGGATAGACAGTCAACCCAGCTCTTGAGGGTGCCATGCCATGGATTCCTCCAGCATCGCTTTCATGAAGGTGACTGGCTGGAGGAAAGGCTCAACTCATGAATGTTTCCCAGGCAGCTGCAGACTCAAAACAGTTCTGTCTGCAGAATGTTCAACACAACCCTCTGTTGATGGGGGTCTCTTCAAGTATGATCCCTACAGACCCCAGAAAGTCTATTGCTTTTGTTACATTTAAAGTTTTAAATTTTATTTATGTATAAGTATCTTGTCTGCATGTACATATGTGCATTATGTCGCTGCATGTCTGTGGAGGCCAGAAGAGGGCATTGGATCCTCTGGGACTAGAGTTACAGGCTTGTAAGCTACCATGTGCATATTGGGAATCAAACCTGGGTCCTCTGGAAGAGCAGCCAACACTATAAACACTGAGCCACCTCTCCAGCCCCCACTGCTCCTTTTTGTAGTAAAACCTTTGAGATTTCTTGACACCCTCCCATGAAGCACAGAATACTGAGGAGAACTAAACATGACGCATGCAGCCCACGTGCTGGGCTACACAGTCTTTGGTGTCTTTAACATTAACCTCTGAATTTTCACCGATTTCTTTTTCAAGAGGTTATAACCATTTTATCTACACTGATTGTAGCATATGCTAAAACAATACAACCTTTGTTCAACCTTTTGTTGTTTAGTTTGTTTAATAAAAAAACAACAACAACAGGGGCTGGAGAGATGGCTCACTGGTTAAGAGCACTGACTGCTCATCCAGAGGATCTGAGTTCAACTCCCAGCACCCACATGGCAGCTCACAGCCATCTGTAACTGCAGTCACGGGGATCTGACAGCCATTTCTAGCTTCCAAGAGCACTGTGATGCATAGACACACATGTAGGCAGAACACCCTTCCACATAAAAATAGAAAAAGATTAAAAACAACAACAACAACAACAAAAGACCCAGAGGGCAAGCTAAGGCATGGTGCAGGGACTGAGGAAACCGTATTCAACAACAGGGCAGAGTGGGTAAGGCAGCAGCAGACAGAGGGGCCTGAAGGAAGCTGAGAAGGAACTTCTTAACTCTCAGGGAATACTAAAAGTCTTCACAAGACAGTATTTGAGGCCCCAGAACAAGACACACTGACCAGTAAACATGGAGTCTGTCCTATTTAAAACTATTTGAAATGCTTTCATTCCCTGGCTTTCCTTCCCCTTTCCACGAACAGTTGTTGCACAACTCTCCCACCAGATCAGGACTGAAAGGCTCTGTCTGCCTCATCCATCTTCGAGGAAAAGTTTCCACCCAAACATCCTCTTCCATTAAAAACTGCCTCCAAAGACAGAGGGTTTAACCACCACTAAATTCAAGGCCCACAAACTTAAGTCCTACTCTGAGCTGAGCTCCTGTTGCATTTGCAGGGTACTTACTCACTAGTTTACCTGATAAAGGTACTCTCAACTTACAAACACATCTTTTCTAAGTAGGAAGGTAAATGATTCCAAGGCAACTGTCATTTCCTCTTGTCTCCAATGCCAATGCCATATGCAAACTGCCTTAAAAATGCATGTGTGCACCAGCCTCTTCTATATATAAATACTCTAAGTTAAAACAAAATAAAAACAAAATTTTTCTAAAAAAGCAATAGAGTGCTGTTAGCAAAGTGATGCAGGCAGCTAGAGGTCCTTCCCCAGGAGATGGAGAGAGCAGGCACCATGGCCTCTCCACACACAGACATTTCTAAGAGCAACAGAATGCCTAGTCAGTATTCAAAGTATGTACTAAAAGAATGAGGAATGCCGGGCAGTGGTGGCGCACGCCTTTAATCCCAGCATTCGGGAGGCAGAGGCAGGCAGATCTCTGTGAGTTTGAGGCCAGCCTGGTCTACAAAGCAAGTTCCAGGACAGCCAGAGCTGTTACACAGCGATACCTTGTCTCAAAAAACCAAGAGAAGAGAAGGGGATGTGGAGGCTCTTCTTAGAAGGGGACAGTCTGAGCAAGGCCAGAGATCAGAAGGGTGTCTAATTTAGTAACATCGTATGAACCAGAATACCTCTGGGAAACCCTAAAAAACTAGAAGCAACAGCACCCAGGCCATTTTTAGAACAAAAAGGGGGCTGGAGAAATGGCTCCACAGGTAAGAGTACTTGCTGCTCATCTAGAGGACACAGTTCCATTTCCAGCACCCATATGAGGGCTCACAACCGTCTGGAACTCAAGTTCCAAGGGATCCAGTACCTCATCTAGCCTCCAAGGATACCAGACATACATACAAGCAGGCAAATCATGCATACATCTGCAATAATAATTTAAAAAAAAAAGAATGTGGTCAGACAGGGTGGGACTGTCCACAGCAGGTGTTCTGCCCATTCATGTCCCTGTGCGTGCTTTGGGCTGACAGGACGAGGCTATCCCTCCAGCGGTCGTTCGTCTGGTTCAAGGTGACCCATCCTAACTCCAAATAGAGTCTGATCCCAGCAACCCAGATAAATGAGCATCTAACCACAAGTCTTCACTGGCCAGAGTGAGTCTTATCAGTTGTGTTCTTGGGAAACACTGGTTCTTTACAGAGATTTTATCGCCAACATTCCTAATGTTAAAGTGTTTTGTTGTTTTGTTTTCATGGAGCAAACAATAGATTGAAGTTTAGTGTGCATATTTGAAAGATACATGAAATTAAAATCACCAGGAACCACTGTTACAGGTCCAAGCATTCAAGAACAAAGTCTTGGCATGTGTATTTGTCATTACTTTGAGACAGATGTGGTTGTAAGACTAGAAGAACCACTATATTTTGTTTTGTGTGTGGATAAACAAATGTATTTATTACGATATCTCAAGTTTTTATTGTGTTAAGTATATAGTTGCTTTTTGACTCAAAAATATAACAAAGCCAGGCTGATGAGATGGCTGGGGGTAAAGGTGCTCGCTGACAAACCTGAACGCCAGAGTTCAATCCCTAGGACTCACATGAGGGAAGGAGAGAACCAACTCTGCAAGCTGTCCTCTGACCTTGTGTATGTGTGTGTGTGTGTGTGTGTGTGTGTGTGTGTGTGTAATACACACCCACAAATAAAATAAATGTTTAAAACAAAAAAACTGGGCATGATGGAGGTAGAGGCAGGCAGATCTCTGGAAGTTTGAGGCTAACTTGTTTTACATAGTAAGTCCCAGGATAGCCAGAGCTACATAGTGAGACCCTGTCACCCTGTCTCAGAAAGAAAGGAAGGAAGGAAGGGAGGATGGGAGGATGGGAGGAAGGGAGGAAGGAAGAGAGGAAGAAAGAGAGGGAGGGAGGGAGAGAGAGAGGGAGGGAGGAGGGAGGGTGGGAGGGAGGGAGGAAGAAAACAAACAAACAACCAGCAGCAGCAGCAAGCGTGGAGAGCCCTGCCAGCCTCTGGTTCTGTGACTCTAGAACACAGCACGCTAGAGAGTCTCTCAAGCACGCTGGAGCACTGGTGCTGAGCGGAAAACTCCACTAGAGTTTTCTTTTGTATACCATTATTTTCTCATTAAAAGTACTTTTTAAGAGTGTAGCCAGCAGAGAAGTATGGTAGAGGCTTCGAATCAACAGCTGTCCATGGGTAGTGAACATGCCCTGTTCTTAATTGCTTTAGAATAACCAGACAATAAAACAAACCTAGGCTTCTTCCCTACTTTAATGTAATGTGCATGCACGTGACCCACCCACTATTCCTACTTCTAGCTCCCAGAATGAGAGCAGAGGATAACCAAAAAAAAAAAAGTACTTTTTAATTTAAAATTTTTCTGGTCCTACAACTATAGAATGTGAATGGAGAAAATTTTAATAATTATTCACAAATGAACGAAGCAGTAAGCGGCATCAGCATAGTCGTTAGGTCAAGCCAAGCTAGCTAACTTGGGATTCCATCGCTTTCCTGCTAACTCTATGTGACTGACAAGTGGTGTCTCCAGACCTCAGTTTTTTCAGGAAACAGAAAGAATATTCCTATTAGTGTACATGGAATTGTTGCATTAGTCAATTAGTTAACAGGTAAGAAATGCTTCAAGCAGTGCCTGGCGCCAATAGAGCTCAGGAAACACTCATGTCATCAAGCGATACTATGGTCAGAAGTCATTGCGGGCAAACTAACCCTGACTGGCCGGCTCCTGCTGAGGTCCTTTTGGCAGACCCTCACAGACTCTCCTTCCTACCAGTCCAGTGATCCAGGTAACGGACAGAGTATGACTGGGGAAATCATGACTCTGGGTTATTGCTAGTTCTCTTCAAATGAAACCCAACCACTTAGTTCCACACAACCTACCATGCTACTGAGTTACGTTCCACTACTGGGTTATGACTTTCAACTGCGTGCCTCCAAAACCGGGGTCTTGGAGACCCTGCAGTACTGTAGCTCTGACACCTGGGCAGCCTCTCTTTTCTGAAAAGCCTTTGCTTTTTCTGAAAGCCTTTGCTTTTTCTTTTTCTGAAAGCCTCTGCTTTGCATGCTCCAGTAGCTGCTGGGTGAACAGACAAAAATCAAGCAGTATTTGCCAAAGAAAGACTTTGAAGATACATGGAAATGTCACTCCAAATGGTACAGCTCCACTGGAGACACAGACTCGCAGTAGCAGATCTACCTAGGGGGCCTAGTGAGCATCTAGAGTCTTTTTGAAGAAGATGGCAGGAGCAAACTGTGCCAAGTGTGGAAAGTGAGCTCTGTGGCTGTAAATCACAGGCTGGGATGTATAGCTGGTAGGAATCTGCTGGCTTCACAGCAAATGCTGGTCAGTGACTGTCATCTTCAACTACAAAGGATCAGGTGTGGCTCTCTATATCTGCATTCTTCAGTTGGTTATTTATCTTATTGCTACAGTGACAGGTGGCCACAAGGCATTTACTCATCTGCCTAAAAATGGAAAATGGAGAGGCTCACTCACAAAGGGAAAACACACAACGGGACTATTCAATTTTGTACTGAGCCATATGACAAGCCAACTTCTCTCAACCCTCTTTGCACTCCACCATTAAAATCAATTTAAAAACCTACCTGGAAACCTAAGGGTTAGAGAGGGATAGATTAGGAAGACTGAAAACAGTCTTGCTTTTTACCCTAAGTATCTACTCTTCTTGAACAAAGCCATGTGACTCAGAGCAGCTGGGCCTCAGGACAAGCTCAGGGGAGTCAATAGTCTAAGCCATTCTCTGCAAGGTTTAGCCTGGCAGTTATGGTCACTAGCCCATCAGAGGGCATGGTGTGGCCAAGGCTAGCCCATCAAACAGACAAGAAGGGAGAGATCCACATTAAGGAGAGAGTAGTCATCTCAGTGATGGTGTCTTGGTTCTCTTGTCCACATGAGTTGAGGCCATGCTAGTTCTTTGTAGGCTGCATAATTTTGTGAGTCCCAGAGTCCTTTCTGTCCTCTCAAGAATCCCGAGGGGTTTTGTTTTGTTTCTGTCCTGGTTGAGTTTAGGTCAGTTTCAGAAAATCTTATACTGGTAAATTTACTTACACAAAGCTTTGAAGAACTGTGTGGCTCTGTCTTTTGTGAGTGTTACCTCCATTGCCATTCTAGGAGCTGGGCAGTGATCCACTAGAGCAGTGGTCCCCAACCTTGCTAATGCCACAACCCATTAATACAATTCCTCATGGTATGGTGACTCCCAATGAAATACAATTATTTCATTGCTACTGTAATTTTGCTACTGTTATGAACCATAATGTAAATATCTGTGTTTTCTGATGGTATTAGGCAACCCCTAAGAAAGGGCCATTTGACCCCAGGGGGTTGTGGCCCACATGTTGAGAACCTCTGATCTATAGTCTCATTCCAGTCTTTCAAGATCAATATTTAGGATTAGATTCCTGTGTGTGCTATTTAGGGGTAGGCCCAGGAGCTCATAAACCCTTTTATAGGCTGACTTTCTCTACCTCCTCCCAGGTACTATCCTCTGCCAGCCAGAAGATTGAGGCCTTTGAGAGTCCCTTTAGAACATTTTGCTATGACAGCACTGATTTTATTCTTAGAGGAGTAAGGCTGCAGGACAGAGAAAGGAAAAAGTAACGGGTGTTTCCTCTGATGGTTGTGCTACTACAGACCCTGACTGAAGAGGAAGGTCCCCGCCGAGGGGACTAAGGTATGAGAACGGAGAAGTAGGACGCTTTCCCCTTCCAACCCTGTCAGCACTGAAGGCTTTATGGGCAACAAGATGGCTTAGTAAATACAACTGCACCCCACAGAGCCTGACAGCCTGGATCCGATTCCCCAGAACCCACACTGCGGAAGGGAACCGACTCCTACAAGTTCTCCTCTGACTTCTACATACGCATTCAAACACATGAAGTCAGTAAGTGTAACACACGTTAGTGGCTTCAGACTGAAGCGCTCTGTCACGCCTGGTGCCTGACTGAGCCTGGTGCACTTCTGGGTTTGCCTGCCTCGACCACCCCAGGGACCTGGCTTGTGAGACTTCAAATCCTGCTCTTCTCTCATCCAGCTGCTAGAGCCTACAATTCAGAGCCCTGGCTGCTGCTCTGTGCAGATTTCTGGCTACATTCGCTGTGAGAGGCCACGCAGAATGTGCTTACTCTGTCTTACCCATCACTAGAACTCTCTAAGAGCAATTTTTAAAAATTACCAACATACAATATAATAGGGCTGGACAGATGGCTATTGGTTAAGAGCACCTGTTGCTCTTGCAGAGGACTCAAGGTTCAATTCTCCAGTTTCAGAGGATCCAAAAGTATGGCACATAGCATGCATGCAGGCAAAACATCCATACACAGAAAGTAAAATTTAAAAATCTTTAAAATTTAATATAATAAAAAAGTTTAAAACTCTAATGTGTAGGGGGGCATTTTCTTTTTGTTTGTTTTTGAATTTTCGAGACAGGGTTTCTCTGTGTAACAGTCCTAGCTATCTTGAAACCTGCTTTTTAGACCAGGCTGGCCTCGAACTCACAGAGATCCGCCTGTCTCTGCCTCCTGGGTGCTGGGATTAAAGATGAGCGCCACCATGTCCAGCAGGGACATTTTCTTTAGTGGTGTAGTCAAATAAATTCCCACTGACACTCCTGCACACAACCCTAATGAAACTCACTGACTCACCAAAAAGTAAAAAGAAATGAAGCAGGAAATAGGTCTAGTTAGGTGGGAAGAGGAAGAGGATCGGCAGGAGTGGGAGGGGGTGAGAGGCTAACAGAGTTGTGAAAATGATCAAAACACACAAAGGACATGTGTGAAAGTGTCACAAGGAAACCCACAGCTCCACCCCTTCAAGAGGGGACCCATGATGCTTTCAGTGCTCATGTGCCATACACCGTGGATGTCACTGAACATGTACCAGGACACACACAACTATGCCTGGAAGTAGTTTGCACGTCTAGGGGTATATTTACTGAAATCGGGGAGAAATGCTTTCTAAGCCCCTTTCTACCAGCTGTGGTTCCCTAACAAGTGGCGTCTTCAGTATGTTTCAGTATGACATTTGAAAAATTATATACACATTTTTCATTTGTATGGCTTTAATTATGGTAAATATCAATTTTTTTGCTTTATGTGAATTGTTGGTGGAAATCTTTTTTTTACTGGACCTTGGTAAGAATTGATTTGTGAAAAAATCGTGTGTTCTAATGAACTCAAAGTACTTATTTTCCAAAGGTGGTGGTGGGAGAATGGCCCTTAAATTATATAATCCCTTTAATCCTAGCACAGGTAGAGGTAGGTGGATCTCTGAGTTCGAGACCAGCCTTGTCTATGAGGGAGTTCCAGGACAGCCAGGGCTACACAGAGAAACCCTGTCTCAAAACAAACAAACAAACAAACAAATAAATAAAACACTCACAATCAGCTTAAAAACAAGACGACAAATTGCATAGCAGTGAACAGTGTGATTTACTGAACTCAGGTCTCTA
This sequence comes from Peromyscus aztecus, assembly GCA_902168405.1. Taxonomy (NCBI): domain Eukaryota; kingdom Metazoa; phylum Chordata; class Mammalia; order Rodentia; family Cricetidae; genus Peromyscus; species Peromyscus aztecus. The sequence goes on along the minus strand of CABHPQ010162947.1, from coordinate 25,547 downwards.
AGGACATGGAGCATATGATGCAAGCATAGGGTAGTCAAACAAATGTCAAAAAGATGTGTTAGTCCAGGCCTTTAATCCCAGCAGAGGTAGGTGGGTTTGAGGTCAGTCCAGTCTACATTATCTGGTTCCAGGACAGCAGAGCTACATAATAGAGACTCAGTCTCAAAAAACAAAATAAATAAAAAATTCCCCTTAATTCAATACTTCTAACTTTCTCTCTTTCTTTTCTTTTCTTTTCTTTTCTTTTCTTTTCTTTTCTTTTCTTTTCTTTCCTTCTTCTTCTTCTTCTTCTTCTTCTTCTTCTTCTTCTTCTTCTTCTTCTTCTTCTTCTTCTT
>CABHPQ010162947.1:14664-25112 GCA_902168405.1 Peromyscus aztecus | reverse complement strand
TTTTCAGACAGGGTTTCTCTTTGTAGCCCTGCCTGTCCTGGAACTCAAACTGTAGACCAGGCTGGCCTTCAACTCACAGAGATCCTCCTGCCTCTGCCTCAAGAGTGTTGGGATTAAAGGCGTGTGCCACCATGGCCCAGCTTAATTCAATACTTATAAACTGTTCTGAGACTTGAGTATGATCTTCTGGTTTACCTGACTTGAAAGCCAGTTAGCAGGCCGGCGGTGGTAGCGCACGCCTTTAATTCCAGCACTCGGGAGGCAGAAGCAGGAGTATCTCTGTGAGTTCGAAGCCAGCCTGGTCTACAAAGCAAGTTCCAGGACAGCCAGGACTCTGTTACACAGAGAAACCTTGTCTCGAAAAAACAAAAACAAAAACAAAGCAAAACAAACAAAAAACAACAAACAAAGAGAAAACTAGTTAGCAGCAAGGGAATAAAATTCATTCAGACATACATTTTCCCATTCATATTCATCCATTTTCACTTTCCCCTCTTTCTTTCTCTCCCCCTTTCCCATTCTTTGTCCTTCCCTCCCTCTCTCCCTTTACTGGGCTGAGAGTAATCCAGAGTCACGTGTACTAAGCAAGAACTTTACACTGAGCAGCACCCAGCCCTGCCATCCTCTTAAAAGCCTATTTACATCAGTCAGCCAGTCACCATGGACTACTAACGTAAAAGAATGAATGTCGGGCAGGTGGCACACACCTGCCTCCCAGAACTAGGGGAGGGCTTGACCAGAGTCGGTAGTCTGGTATGTGACATCACCCTCATAAGTGTCCAGACTGCGGTCCAAACCCTCATGTCCTGACATCTCAGGTTTCTCTGCCTCTCACTGTTGACTTTGGCCCTCAACCTGACCTGATTAGAAACATCAAGTAACTCATTGGATTACAGTGTCATGAACCAGGAGCACAGACACAACTTTAATAACAATGTATAATGGAAAACCCAGAACTTCCTCCTCTGGAGACATGTTTGTTGGCATGTTCAAAGATTAGACATGCATTCCTAGACCTCCTTAAACCCTCACAGGAGCCTACCTACAAGAAGCCAGAATTATAACCTGATTTCTGTATATCTCTTATGATACAGATCTAAAGCCTTGTAGTAATCAGTCTTATTGTACATGTCTTGCTCTAACATTGTGTATATAGTTTTCAATAAATATAAGGTTATCTACTAAAAAAAAATATGTACTTGTTTAAAAAAGAAAAGTGTCAGGTCCTATCTAGATTCTTTGCTAACAACAGTTCTTATTTGAGAACAGATCTAGGAGCTGGGGAGATAGCTCAATTGCAAAGTGTTTGCCTAGCAAGTAAGAGGATCTGAGCTGGGGCCTCACCACCTAGTAAAAGAAGACAAATGTGGGGCTGGAGAAATGGCTCTGCAGTAAGGAGCACTTGATGCTCTTCCAGAGGACCTGGGTTCAGTTCCCAGAACCCACATGGTGGTTCATAACCATCTGTAACTCCAGTTGCAGGGGATCTAATGCCCTCTTGAGCACCGGGCACACACACATGCAAGAGAAACACGCACACACACACACACACACACACACACACACACACACACACACACACACAGAGAGAGAGAGAGAGAGAGAGAGAGAGAATTAAAACTAAAGAAATCTAAAAATAAAAAGGTAACCAATACTTGAAGAGTGATACCTGAAGTTGCCCCTTCTCTACTGTCTAGTTTTCTTTCCTGTTGCTGTGGTTAAACACCCTGACGAAAACACTTAAGGAAAAGGGGTAATTCAGCTCACATTTCCAAGCTACATCCATCACTGTGGGGAGGCCAAGGTGGCAGGAACTCAACACAGCTGGTCATATGACATCCACAGTGATGGGCAGAGAACAATGAATTGATGCGTATGTGCTAGTGCTCAGATCACCTTCTTCGCTCTTACACACTCACGAACCCTTGCCCAGGGAATGGTACCACCCACAGTGGTCAAACATTCCTACCTCATCACACAATCAAGATAACCCCTACAATCCCTCATTGAGATTCCCTTCCCAGAGAATTCTAGATGATGGCCCACACAGATACACACATATACAAGAACGCATTTAAAACATGTGTGGTGGTGCATTCTTATAATCCCAACAGTTAGGAGTGAAGGTGGGAGGATCAGGGATCAGGAACTCGAGACTAGCCTGGGATATATGAGACCTGTTTTAAAAAAAATAAGTTTGGCTAGATACTGGATTAGTTAGGGTTTCCACTGCCGTAATAAAACACTACAAGTGGAGTATGGTGGCACAAGCCTTTAATCCCAGCACTCAGGAGGCAGAGGCAGGGAGATCTCTTTGAGTCCAAGGCAGCCTGGTCTACACAGCAAGTTCCGGACAGTCAGGGATATAGAGAGAGACCCTGTCTCAAAAAAAAAAAAAAAAAAAAAAACCAAAAATCAAACAAACAAATAAACAAACAAAAAGTTCAATTAAGGTGTATTTTGAGGTTAAAATAAAAACTAGAGAAACTCTGTGGTCATTCACATTTTGAATGTCAGCTTCTTTTTTCATTAGTATTCTATTGATACTCGTGATTATCTGCACTTAGAAATGGCTAGAGTTGGTGAGTGATCAGACAGACATCAGCTGATACAGGGGTCTGATGGCTGCATTAATTAACCTTCAAATCGTTATTACGGGACTCAATCTAATGCGCCAAGTAATCTCTTTTGATATGAAAGTCTCTTCAAGGCAATTACAGGGCCCTGGGAGCAACTTACTACGCAAAGATGATCTCACACAGGCAAGAACATTTTTCTTCAAATAATAAAAAGAATTAACTTAAAACTAACTGGCATTTTATTTCCATTAAATATCTTGACAAAACTGGTACTAATTTTGAAAACAAATGAAATCAAATCAGATACAACAGAAATGCTGGGCAGATCCATCTGTATTGCTATACTGGGGTTCCATTAAGATACTAAACTTCTGGAAGGTGGATCTCTGAAGTTCAAGGCCAGCCTAAACTACATTGCGGGTTCCAGGATAGCCAGGGCTACACAGAGAAACCCTGTCTCCAAAAACCAAACCCTAAATAAATAAATAAATAAATAAATAAATAAATAAATAAATAAATAAATAAATAAATAATTGATACTAACCTTTCTAAGTCATTTGTTGCCTTTAAAAATAATTTTTGCCGGGTGGTGGTGGCACACGCCTTTAATCCCAGCACTCGGGAGGCAGAGGCAGGCGGATCTCTGTGAGTTCGAGGCCAGTCTGGACTACCGAGTGAGTTCCAGGAAAGGCGCAAAGCTACACAGAGAAACCCTGTCTCGAAAAAGAAAAAAAAAAGAAAGGAAAATAATTTTTTAAAAAAGTCACAAAATGTCAAACCACACTATCCTTCAAGCACCTGTGTAGTGGTATTTGCTCCGCCCATGACCCTGGGCTACACAGCCCAAAGGAGGTGGTGCTTAGTGTGGTTTTTAAGTCACCTCTGATAAGAAGCTAGAGAAAGGACACAGGTCCCTTCTCCAGGCTCCTGGCTTCGAGGTGGATGCACTCAGATCAGAGGACAACTTCTGCTGTCTACTCTGTTCTGTAATCATGAGTGTATTTCCTCAATTTATATCTTAATAAATTCTGTTACCCATTTAATAGACTCATGTGGATTGATCTTAATATACCTGGGGAAATATGAGTCACTGAGTAAGTGTGTAAGATCCACAGTGATACCCAGGCACAGCAGCACACACTACAGAAAGCTATGAGCTCAAGGCCAGTCTAAGCTTCATGATGAGACCCTGAGTGTATACACACACACACACACACACACACACACACAGAGTGACTGTTAACTCAGATTCTCCTGGAGGGGGGCGATGTCTGGGGCAACAGACTCAAAGGCTGGAAGGGACATGGGCTCTCTCTCATTTTGTTTACTACCTTGTTTCCAGCCCAACCACAGGACTGTAACATAGTAGATGCTCGGCTAACACTATAAAGCAAGAAGCCAGGAACATGCCACACAAAGAACAGGGCTCCTGACTCTGGCACTCTGGGCTTACTGTTCATAGCAAACCTACAGAGAACAGCGAGCGGTATGTTCACTTTCTACAAATTTTTTGGGTATGTTCACTTTCTACAAAATTTTTTAACGTCCAAGACTAATTAAGGAAGAGATTCTTCATCTACTTCTACATCCAGTCAGTTTCATAGTATGGAGCCTTCTGAAAACTCACATTCCCAGGAATGGATAAGGATGGAAAACAAACCATGTTTTAATATTGTTATTAAAATAAAGCCAACCTCATCAACCTCCAAAAGTCTGAGCAGTTCCTGGAATCCCTACAAGACACTGTTAAGGGTAGAAATGCTAAAAGCCATACTTGGATCAACATTTAGAAAAGATGCTCAAACAATGGATGGGGTGGGATGAGAAAAGAGAAAGGAAACCATCCTGCATGCAATGCCACTTAGAATAAAGCCAAGACATTTGGTCAGTGTAATGACTCTTGAACTATCACTCTTCATCCTTCAGCATCTATTTCCCTCATTCATTAACATTACGGGAATTGCTGTTTGAAGAAAAGAAAAACCAATGCTTCCTCTGACAAGACAGAGCTCAGAACAAAAACCACACAGGCCGTTGATCCGAGTGCTCAGGAGGCAGAGGCAGGTGGATCTCTGGTCTACAGAGCTCAAGGACAGTCAGAGCTACACAGAGAAACTCTGTCTCAAACAACAACAACAACAAAATAGACCAAGGGAGGAAAAAGACAGCCGGTGTAGCTCTGTAGTAGAATACTTACATAGTCGTATTTAAATTCACACATTATTCCTAAATTTATATCTCAAACCTTACAAGTTTATATAAACTAACCCACATCCCCCTGGTGAGCAGATAAGCCTATACTGGAATCCTGAAACTGCCATTTAGACTACAAATTGTCCGCCCCCCACAAGCCCCTTTGTGTGTCCTAGCCTTGCCTAGAACTTATGTAAATCAGGCCGGCCTCACTGCCCTTGACTCCTGAGTGCTGGGATCAAAGGTGTGTGCCCGTCCTAAGTGCTGAGATGACAGGATGTACACCACCATGCCTAGTACTCACTTTAAGATTAATAACAGTATTCAAACCTTTTGAGTGGGTGACAGGATTAAATGAATAAAGCATTTAAAACACTGCCCAACACAAAGTACTAAATGTTGACTTCTGTTTATATATTACCCTAATAAACAGTCTTACTAGCCAGAGCAGATGAGATAATCCATAATGGAAGGGCACCCCAGGATAACAACAGGGAACTACTACAAGAAAGAGACGTTTTTTTATGTGCTTTCTCAAGGTAGGCAATCTTCTGCATGACCTCTGTAGGTGGGGACAAGCAATGGGGAAAGCATTGAAGACATTTTGAGGGGCTGGAGAGATGGCTCAGTGATAAAAAGCAGCACTTGCTACTCTCCCAGAGGATGTGGGTTCTATTCCTAACACCCATGTGGTGGCTCACAACCTCCTGCAACTCCAGTTCCAGGGGATACAGCACCCTCTTCTGGCCACCATGAACAGCAAGCACACATGATAAACAGGTATATGTAAGCAACACACACACACACACACACACACACACACACACACACCCCAAAACAAAAAAACAAACCAACAACACATTTTCAAAGGTACAATAATACTGTACAATAAGAAAAAAGAAACTCAAAAGCAGGGGCATGGTGTTACACATCTGCTTCCCAAGACTGAGGTGAATGTTGGAGGATCAGTTCAAGCTCACCCCCAGCTAAACAGTGAGTTCAAGGCCAGCCTGTCTCAAAAAAAGAAAAAAAGAAAGAGAGAAAGAAAGAGAGAAAGAAAGAAAGAAAGAAAGAAAGGAAGGAAGGAAGGAAGGAAGGAAGGAAGGAAGGAAGGAAGGAAGGAAGAAAGAAAGAAAGGAAGGAAGAAATTCAGAGGACTCTTCATTCAACTAGGCTGCCAGACTCAGAACCGAAAATCTGGCATAGCTATCTAGAAAGAAGAAAAACTACGTGCACCCTGTGCAGACAGAACTTTTTTGGGGGGTGGGGGTGGGCAGGATCTTACTATGCAGCTGAGGTTTGGCCTCAAATTCATGATCCTGCCGGTACATGCCGCCAGCAGCTGACACAAGCTGAGGCAGAACTATTATATATATTATATTTTATATTATATATTATATTATATTATATTATATATTATATACAGCCCCAGAATGGCTATTTATTCACATACACCGTAAGACACCCAGTAAGAGCTGGAGGTGTAACTCTGTTCTCACAGTTTAACAACACACTCCAAGAGAATGAAATGAGGCTAAAATGGAAACTTTTCCTAAGACTCTCTTGCCCTCAGCATTAGCCTTCCCTACGACAGGTGAACCCTCAGAGTGTAACATCACAGAGCGATGCATGTGTGCATAACATGCTAACTGGGACAGTATCTGACACTCGTAGATGATAGTTACCAAGTACTCCCTGTGTTCCAGGCATCACTGCACATTTGTCATAGGGACCAATTAATCCTCAGCATCAACATATTAAGAATTTTATTGTCGGGCTGGAGAGATGGCTCAGAGGTTAAGAGCACTGGCTGTTCTTCCAGAGGTCCTGAGTTCAATTCCCAGCAACCACATGTTGGCTCACAACCATCTGTAATGAGATCTGGTGCCCTCTTCTGGCCTGCAAGCATGCATGTAGGCAGAACACTGTATACATAATAAATAAATCTTTAAAAAAAAAAAAAAGACTAAACACTAGAAAAAAAATAATTTTATTGTCTCTACTTTTAAGTCGGGGAATTGAAGCTCAGAGATCAACTTGCCCAAGCAAGCTAATAACAACTGCCCCAAAGTTGTCTGCCATCAAAGCTCATGTTTTCAATCATTAGACCAGTGGTCTCAACCTGGGTCACGAACCCTTTGGGGTTATCAAATGACCTTTCACAGGAGTTGCATGCCAGATATTTACATTATGATTCATAACACTAGCAAAATTACAGTTATGAAGTAGAAACGAAAATAGTTTTATGGTTGGGAGTCACCAAAACATGAGGAACTGTATTAAAGGGTCACAGCACTAGGAAGGTTGGGAATCACTGCACCAGACAGAGAAGAAGGCTGCCCAAATAAATGCTGCATAAACTTGTAGACTCTGGTAGGGACCTAACATTCATGGACAGTTTTGATTATCTAGAATATTTGAATTCTAGACAATAAAAATCTATGAGCTTTTGGAGTTTTATTTGATTCCCACTTGACACACATCTGCAGTTGCTCAAGTGAACAAGACCCCCACGGTGAGTCTGATGTCACAGCAGCTGGCAGGCAGTACTGGGGGGTGGGGCGGGGAGAAGAAGAGTGGGTAATTACTCTTGACAGGCATGGCGAGTGCGGTCTCTAGTCAACCACCAATCGACTTCAAGCTTTGTTTCAGTATTCTTGCTAGTCTCAAGGCTCATTTTATCTTTAAATACAACTGTACCTCCTCTTAATTTATGGTATGAAAAATGTGCAAGGTTAAGATGGACGCTGGGAGCAGAAGTTCAGAACATCACCAAGAAACAGATCATAATTAACACTCCCTCAACAAGACTGTAGACAGACTGGTCATACCATCAGGAATGATTCTCATTAATAAGATTTTACTACAGCTTTGTTCCTTACCCATTAAACAGCTTTTTTCCATCTTCTTCCATATTATCACATAATCATTGGCTTGGTTTTCTTCTTCTCTATTACCTATGAAGGGAAACAATCTGTGAGCCTGAGCTGATACATGGCAAGAAAAAAGCAATTTCACAAATTTTACTTATAAATTCAGAAAAGGATTAATATACTATAACACAATGAAATTCCTACAACTTTTTGACATTGATATTTTAAAAAATAGGAAAAAAATATGACCCATGTTTCAGCTAAGAGCAACCAAAGATTCAGTCATTTACAGGGAGAATGAGCCACAAACACAAGCATTAAAGGTTTTCTTCTGGCCCAGCAGTGGTGGCACATGCTCTTAAGTCCAGCACTTGGGAGGCAGAGGCAGGTGAATCTCTGAGTTCCAGGCCAGCCTGGTCTACAGAGTGAGTTCCAGAACAGCCAGGGCTACACAGAGAAACCTTGTCTCAAAAAAACTAAATAAATAAATAAATAAAAATAAAAATAAATTAAATAAAGGTTTTCTTCCGAAAAAAAAAAAAAGGATTTCTGTAAAGAATACACATTGTCTTTACATACCTTAAAACTGTCAGAACTGAAAACTCATGCTAACAAAAATATTCAAGTACCAAAAGCTAAACTTATTTATGCATAAGTGAAATGCATAATGGTTCGGAAAGAGTGTGAGACGACTCCTTTGTGTTAACTGAGTTTATGTCCTATATGTAAGCAGCAAGTATCTTTAAAGGCAACATACTCTATACACAAGGATATTATATTAAGCAAAGATAACTAGAGTCTGAGTTCAATAAATTACACATGTAACCATTGCTTAGACTTCTGACACTTTATTGAGGATTTAATAAAACTTGACTGGTGTGTTAGCTGCTGTGTAACAGGATGGTAAATTCTCCATTTTATCAGCCTAACAGGGAACACAAGAATTCCTCTTGAAAGAAACTTGCTTTGCAAAAATATGCACCCTTGATATGGGGCCCCAACCTCTCAGGTCCAGTCCCCTTAGAGTGGGTGGTTCCCTGAAGAATGGCTGTCAAGATCCCAGAATGGCTGTCAAGAAAGGGAAATTGCTCTGCATTCTCCAAGGGGAAGAATTTGTTGTTTTATCTCTAAAGGGACTGAGAGAAGAATGATGAGAGGGACAGAGAAGAAAGGAAGAGCCAGCACAATAGGGCCAAGCTGGGACTGGGTGGGGGTGAGGCGCCCAGGCCAAGGGCAGCTGAAAGTTGTCTGCATTAATGCAAAGCTAGGCTCTCCACCTCTATTCTGCTCCCTTTCTTTAGTTAGGTATACAAATCCACAATGCCCTGTGTGAATAGAGCCTTTCTGAAAATCAGAGGCTCCAAGTTTCACATCTGGGTGCACTTGGTGCAAATCAGTAGCACGGGGCAAGAAAGTCTGGCCCCACATGGCAGAAGGAGTTGCACGACCATGAAACTCACAAATACTTTTAGGGAGAGCTCTTATCTACTATATATTATAGGCTGCAGGTCTGAGGCACTTACTCAGACAAACTACATCAAAACTGTATGGATGGAGCCTCAAATTCAAGCAGTCCTCCGGTCTCCTATCCAAACCTGATTTCCAAAGTAACAACACCCCCAAAAACTAATTACAGTTAAAACCAAGTAATTTTAATTTAATTCTAGATGGCCCCTAAGCTAACTATGTTAACCACCTCTATACTCAATAGCATGTAGGATATGTAACCACATGGAATTTATGTTTAGCATCCTATATTTGATCTTGATCAAAAGGCCATGCTGGGTGTGGTGGCACATGCCTTTAATGCCAGTGCTTTAAAGACTGAAGCAGGTGGATATCTGAGTTCGAGGCCAGCCTGCTCTGTGGTGCTAAGTATAGAACTGAATATTGAATCCAGGGCTGTGCTCATCAGGCAAGCAGTCTACCAGTAAACACTGTATCCATAGCCTACAACCTTCACTTTCATAAGAGAAGCTGAGGCTATAGCTCAGTGATAACGTGCTTGCCTAGCATGCTCAAGGCCCTCAGTTCAAATTCCAGCACCACAAATCTCAAATGAGATCTGGCTCTGTATTTCATTATATCTAATAAGACACTAGAAGGACCTGTTTATTTATAAGGGGCACAAGAGCATGGAAGTTTTCAAAAAGCCATAGATTTAGAATCAGGGGGCTTGAACCTATGGCCCAGGCTTATGAGCTGTGAGACCCTGGACAACTCACCTATGACTTGAGACTCCCTACACTTCCTCCCTATAATGAACATAAAATCAGCTGTACTCCCAAAGATGTCACAAGATCAATAAGAAAAATGTGTCTAAATACATTATAAATGGACAAGAACTGTACATGTGTGATATTATCCTGGTTAGAGGAGAACCTAGTACTCAAACATTCCAGGAGCACTGAGCAAGCTGTGAGGAAAGAGCCAGATCATCCACACAGAATTCAAAGAATTCTGAACTGTGCTGGGCATTTGGTTCTTCATTTTAGCTAAATGATATCTAGTTTTAACCAACAAGCTTCACAGGAGCTAAAAGACATAATTAGATGAGAATTCTACTGGACTGAGAATTTCTTCTTACAAAAAAAAAAAAAAAAGAGCTAAGAGCAGTTGCTTAGCTGGTGTTCCTCCCAATCTTGCTGGTTAAATGTAAACAAAAGCAATCCCAGACTGCATCTCTCATGACCAGCAGCAGAAGCAATCACCTCAGCATGCACTGGAGTACCCATTTCATCACGGGAATTCTAATCCTACCTTTATATCTCTACAGACAATAAACAGTGTCAATTGGAAAAAA